>CAJQZJ010032670.1:3349540-3381557 GCA_907164525.1 Lophiomys imhausi
GGTGATGCTAGGCTCTGTGTACTCAAATACATACCGTGGGTGATGCTGGGCTCTGTGTACTCGTGTTTGTATTTCTTGTTTCTAATGAATTTATTTCTGGTTACAAACATCTTCTCTGGTGTTCATGAGGAGAAAGATTGTACTTTTCTTTTTCTAAAAAAGGGATTGTAACAGTGAGGTGTAAACCGTTCCTTTATTAATTATTCTGTTTGCATTTGAGATTGTGGGCACATGATAGGTCCACTATGGACCCCATGTAGAGTCCACAAGCATTCTCTGCTCACCCTGACCTCCAGACTAGACTGCTGTGTCCAAGTAGCTTTTCAGTGGTGCACAGGTAGGCCAGTTTTCGTGATCCAGACCCTGATCCTTGATTCACTTCAGGTAACTCTGGAATGAGGGCCCAAGTCTTCAAAGACAGGAAGAGCAAGTACAATGTTCTGAAGAAACAGATGAGAAAAGGAAGTGTCAAGCACCCTCTCTGTATATTTTCTGAGCCTGGACATTGGGCAGAACCCCACATTCTATGGAATTAGCTCAGTACTGTAAACACCATACTGTTGACCTTGCATTGTGCTCTGGGCAATAGGGACTTAGGGAGAACACTCCTGTAGCACATAGCTGTTTTTATATAAATAAAATGCACATAGTAAGCAAAAAGTAATCAAATCTGTCTTTGAACACAAACAACGGCCCATTAGCAGTGTGTTTTAGTAAAATGCAAAAGTTTGCTTTATCTTCTAGGGTGACTTATAATTTCTGATTTTAGTTATGATGTGACATTCTCAAATGTGATACCTCACTGTTTTCTTTGCCAGAGTCCTCCTGATTTCCAAAGGATTCTGACAAGGATCACTTCATTGTAATTTTCAAATGAGAACACATCTGATCCTTACTTTAAAGTGAAAAAAAGCTAAACAATGTAGGATCTTTCTTCCTCCCTCCCTTCCTTAACCCATTCCTTAGTTCCTTCTCTTTTCTATTTTATGTTCTTGGTTCTCCTTTCTCCTTCGTTCCTTTCTTTCTTCCTTACTTCCTTTCTTCCTACCTCCCTTCATTTCTTCCTTCCTTCCTTTCTTTCTTTTTTTTTTATTTTGTAGCCCAGGCTGTCCCAAAACTCACAAAGTCCTCCTGTTGGGATTTCAGGAACAAGGCATCAAGCCTGTCTTCACTCTTCTCCCCTCCTTGTCTGACGAAAGCCCAAGTGAGAAGCAGAGGGGTCATTTCACGCTGTATAGGATGGAAAGAAATGTTGACAGCATGATTGAAGGTGGATGGATGGTAACATTGTTTAGTCAGTTGTGCAGTCTGAAGTTTTCCAACTGAAGTAGAACCTTCATATTTTCTTAAATTGGATAAAAGTTTCCAGAGGGTATGCCATGAAGGTGGTCAACCTAAACACTTCATAAGGAAAGGACACAGAGATTTTTTTTGCCCAGTGCGTGTTCCCATGGGCACAGGTTCTTTCTGGTTTTTGGGACAGTTGGGACCATCACATGGAGCTCATTCTTAAGAGATGTCTGTGTTTGATTTTGTCATAAAAAGAGATGGGCATCATTGACTCCTAAGGAAAGGGGAAGGAATACCAACTCTGGCTTGAGCTGCTCACTGTGAAAGGGACCTTAGGGAGTGAGAAGGATCTAACTTGTGTGTCCCATTCCATCTACTCATTAGAACTTTGCTGCCACTTGCTGCCCAATGTCTGGAGTCCCATGGTGTCATTGCTCAGGCTCCATTCACTGCCCACCCTCTGAAGTGTTGGAAAATAAGACAGGTTTATGTAGTCACAGATTTTAAGGTCTTCTTAATCTCTCTGTCTCTCTTTCTCTTGGTCCTCATCAGTCAAAGGAAGCATAGCGTCAGCAGGGCTATTATTGGGGACTTGATAATTTTGCAGCACCTCAAAGACAAAAATGTCTCAGTGTGTCTGGGTATGTGTAAATCTCTAGGTTTTATCTCCACACTTCCCTTTTCCTTTGGTATTTTCTTATTGAATTAAACTCAGTCTTGAATGGGAGTTTCAACTATTGATCTACCTGGAATACAACTTGCAATTCCAATTAGAAAACAGTCTATTATGAGTCCTTTTGTATTTGCATTGTCAAGTAGGTAGAAGTGCAGATGTGCCTAAACCTTCGTGTGTGTATGTGTATGTGTGCAGTGTATGTGAGTCTATGTGTATGTGCATGTACATGCGTATATGTGCATATAAAAGTGTGTGGACGTGTTCATCCGTGCTTGTTTGTGTGTCAGTGCAGGTATATATAAATGTGAGTGTCTGAGTGAGTCCCCGTATGTGTGCCTGAAAGTGTGTACATGAGTGTGTTCATATCTAAATGCACATGTGTGAAGCAGAATTTCCCATTTTCCTAGCACTTCCGATGAAGATTTTAGACTCAGAATCTACCACTCTACTTGATTAGCAACCAGTTTGATTGGACCTGGTGTGAGTCACTAGACTGTGGAATTCACATGTTCTGAATCCAGTAGAGAAAGGTTATGTAGAGAAATCTTGGACTCAGAAACGTTTGTTCTGAAGGAGCTTATAAAGCAAACTGGAGGAAATAAGTGAAAGTAAATCTGTCACGTGGTGTGCCATGGTAACTTTGAGACTTCTCCTGCTCAATGAACTCACTTTACCACAAAACAGAGAACAAAGCCAGACATCCTGTGGAGATGCTCAAGACCCTTTCCACTCAGCCAAAAGCAGTGTCTGCTCACACATCCTTCTGGTCTGTTTTTTAGACAAGGTGTGTACAGCCCTATCTCACTATGTAACCAAGGCTAGACTTGAACTCCTGATCCTCCTGCTCTTGCCTCCTAAGTCCTGGGATTACCATCTGTGCCACCACTCACGCTTCATGTTTTTTATGAAGATAATTTTTGCCATTGGCAGATATGGGTGTTCCAAGTGGCTTTCAGTAAGACAGAATACTCACTGAGCAGAGGAGCAGAGGATCACTCAGCAAGTCAGAAGAAAGGGACCCAGGGAAGGGAGGGACCCAGGCTCTAGGTCCGACTTGAAGGACTGGTCCTTACCAATTTTCCTTACAGTGGGATACCTTTGTCTCTGGGGGCAGGTGGTGATAGGTCCTTCTCCTATTCAATTATTAAATTAAAGTGAATTTTCAAGAAAGAATGGTCTCTGGCTGTTGTTTCCCCTTCATGTGCCTTGTCCTGAGCCTAGAGTATAAGCTGGCCCCAGGTGGTCCCCACCGCTCCCAGAGATGAGTCCGGGTGACTCACTCTTGGATGTCCTTTCTAGGTGATCAGCCCAGAAGTGTCTTGCCTGCAAGGTCACCATCCCTTCAGAACAGTGGCCCTGTTTGGGCACTCTGGCTGTCCTCTTCTGATTGTAGGATAAGAGCTCAGATTCAAGCACAACCATGAACCACCATGCACCCAGAGAACTGGGGCATTGTTGTCACAATCTGAGAACTTTATTATTGCAGGAGGTGACTTTTCACTTCTAAAAGGGATTTGAAGAGTTTTCAGTACAGTGAAAAACTTTCCCAAGTTAAAAATTTTGATGAAAAGGTCGAAAATGCATCTGTTCAGTGCATTTTTTGTGTATAGACGATTTTCCATTGTTAACTAATTATCTATATTTATTGCTTAATTTAACATCATTGCTTTTTAGCTAATCACTATCTATACACAATTTTGTTAAATATCCATGAAATATTGACTTATTTTTTAAAAATGCTATTTCATATACATATCTGGCACAGATCTCGGGGAACTTGTACAAATAATTGAAACATTACTTACCTCATTTTCTTATTCAATTTGTCTATTAAGACTTTTTTTTTTGCCCCAGAAAGAACTGCAGACTCATTAATAAATAGTTTGAGATCTGAGTAACATTCAATAGGTAAGTTTTTTGTTGTATCTTCTCCATGTCAAAATTCCCTTTTCTTTCTTGTAAGGATGTGTGATGGGTCTACATGTGGAGGCACGATTTCATTGCTTACAGCCTCCACATACAGATGCAATCAATCATGCACCTAGGTATCCAGACAACCACACCATCTTAGTTTCTTGTCTGTTGCTGTGACACAATGTAATGGCAAAACCATCTTGAAGAAGAAAAGGGTTGTTTTGGCATAGGGTTCCTGATTTCCACCCATCATGGTGAGGAGTCACAGCAGCAGAAGCCTGAGAGAACTGGCCACATGCCATTCATAGTGAAGAAGCAGAACATGAAGCTTGTGCTGGACAGGCTGTCTCCCTTTTGCATTGTCCAGGATTCTTGTCCAAGAAACAGCCCCACCCACAGTGGGGCCATCTTCTTATTCCAATCAAGCAAACCACGATAGCTCCACAGGCATGCCCAGAGGTCACCTCCCAGGTAATTCCAGATCTCACCACGTTGACAGCTGAGATTAACCTCTACCCAAACCAAGAAAGCAAATAAAGTGCCAGGAACATTGATCGTGTCTCTCAACACTCATTTCAGTGTTTGTTCTTGGATGTGCGGGTGACCTGGTGCATCATGTTGTCACTACATTGATTTCCAGGGTCGACCCTGCTGATCTGGTCAGGTAGGCAAGTGTCCCCTTCCTCACTCATCACTCCACATGCATCTCTCTAGAAGCCACATTCTCCACAAAGACAAGCTTCCTTTAAATACAGGGGGATCATCTTCCATCCTTAGTCACAGACAGACTAGTATCTTCCTACTCCGTGCTCCAAATAAGCACCCAAGGTCAATGTTTGCATTTTTTATTTATTTCTGATTGTACCAATAATGGCACTCTGTGTGTGCGTATACTCTGTACCAGTATGCACTCTACAGGTGTGATTGTAAGCACTCCAAGTATATTGGGCGTGGCAGCTGAAGCCCACTACACACCAAGACAACAGGCAGACCCCGAACCTATTCAACAGTGATTCAGAGACCCAGATTAAAGTCAGCCCTTCCTTTCTTCCTGCTCCTTCATGTTTCCTGTACAATTCCAAGAGAAAGTGGAGCCCCAGCAGCTGCTTCCCCACATACACATCCTCTGTACCAGCTCATGTGTGCTCCCCTGCTGAGAACTGTCTGATGGGTAAGTATCCTTCCCATTGCCTTTGGACAGTCTTTACAAGCCTCTCTCTAAACTCAGTCAAAGCCCATGCCTTAACCACTGCTACTCAAAACCTTCTAACAGCTTTCAGTGTGTCCACACCCTGATAGCCCTGCCTCTGGGGTCTGGGCCCCTAGGCAGCCTGTTGCTTACAGCCCAACCTTGTTCCAAACTCATTGGCTCACTGGTCTGAGGTTTCTCTTCTCTGGTTTCCTGAGCTGCCACACTCTTCCTCCAAGTCTCTCCTCAGCACCTGTTCAGATAAGACCCTGGCTCTCTGCCATTACCAATCTCTAAGGCAATGGCACCACGTTGGGTTTTGATTTTCAGACATTCCTGGTGCATTTGCAAGCACTGTGACTAAACTGACAAAAACAGCTTTTTGGGGTTTTTGTTTGTTGTTTTGTTTGGGGGGATTTGTCTTTTGTTTTTTGGGTTTTTGGTTTTTCAAGACATGGTTTCTCTGTGTAACAGTACTGGCTGTCCCAGAACCTACTTTGTAGACCAGGCTGGCCTCTAACTCACAGAGATCTGCCTACATCTGCTTAATTTTACAGAAATTCCCCTTAATTAATTAATTAATTAAGAAGGTTCTGCTTCTCCTCTTTATTTCTGCACCTTGGGAAGTAAAGACTCCAGCTGCAGCAGGCTGAACTGTTCACACTTGGCCCTTTCTAGTGTTGCAGCTCTTGGTCTTTCTATCCCTGCCTGCCATTTTCGCAAATGGGCCAGTGTTTTTTGTGCAGTTGCTGTATTTTGAGACTGGCGGTCTATAGAAATCCATAGCAGTCTTGCCTGAGCTCTCCTGGACAGTGTCTGCTCTCTACAATTTTTAATCAGTTCCTGAAATAAAACATTTTGGTTTCAAGTAATCCCAAGGGTCTTTCTGTTTGGAGTCTGTGCTGTCCATCTCTTGCTTTAAGACTCTGAAGAACACACACACACACATGAAGATCCACCCTTTAGCATAAATGCAACTCACATAGACTGACTTCAGAGTTCAGTCTCACTGGGGAATCTCACCTCTAAGGCCAAGGGCTTCCACATCTCTCTGTGGAGGGATTCGGTTTCAAAGAAGCCACTTCTTCAAAGGGAATGTGGGAATCATTCTTTTAAATACAACCTGATGGGGAAGTCGAAGGTGAGGCTCAATTCCATCAAAACTGCTTCTGTGTGCTCAGATGCTCAGAGGTGGGAGCTGCACCAGATCTCCTGAACATCCCATTGGACTGAATGATAAGACTGTATCTTTGTAAACAGGGAGAAGTCAGAAAGCACACTTTCCTGTTATAAATGCAAGAGTGGGTCAGGGAGTGCAAACACGCTCTTCACAAACCTGTGCACAGAGCAAGTGAGGGTGATCCTCAGCTAAAGGTCCCCATGGCAGCCTCTCTGACTATAGAACTTGCTGGATTTGTATGTACAGGAGATGCGCAGGGGCATGTCAGAAGAATCCCTCCTTCTGGAGGAACCCTGGATTGAAAGGCCATAGAGCACTGGGAAGCTGTCCAAATGACACTGATCTACAAGCAACTTGTGGGCTTTTGGAGCTGACCCTCCGCATGTACCCCATGCTTGTATTGGGAATGGGAGTTCAGATCCACTGAGCATTCCTCTGAAGATTGCCCCAGAGCCTCAGCGCACAGCATCCAGGGACCTTGCCCTGCTTCTGGAGCTGAGCATTGAGGATGCTTGTTTTTGTAGTTGCAACACACAAACATGTCTCCAAACATTGTCAAATTTCCCCCAGGTGGCCAATAAGATTGCTGTATGGATCAGCATGCTGAAGACAGTTATTTCTATGTTTAATGGAATCCTGTTTGATCTCAGAGCTAAAGGAAATCACCTCCAAATCACACAAACTGACAAAATCCTTGGGGATTTCAAGAGATGCATGAAATTAAATATATTGCACTCTGACCCTGTGAAAACCTTATCACTGATCTCTAGTCCATTAAACATGCAAGAGCTGAAGTGTCTGGACTCAATACATATGTCATGTCTAGGTTTGAACAAAGGCTACATGTAATTTAGGGAAATAAGAATAAAAATTCTATCACCTAAGTCATTATGAAGTATAGTAAGATTTCCAGAAAAAAAAATGTCTGGGGAATTCTAGTGGTGTGTTTCATGTTTGTCCATGTAAATCCTAGCCTGTTTTAGGCATCACTGGGCATTACAGATACCTTGCATTAGAGTCACTCTGGGCCGTGCTGTCTGCTGGTGGCTGACATGGGTGGTAGTCTAGATTTGCTCTCCTGGTGGCCACTGCATTTGATTTCCTCTAGGATAATGCTTTGGTTTTGTTGTTTTGACATACAGTTGACTAGAATATTCCATGAGTGTTATTTTGGATGTGACTGTATTGACCAACAAAAGCTAAGAATAGCATTGTCCTTCATAAATGGGGCAGGAAATTCTTAAGACCTCCAGCAATAAATGTCACAGGGAGATAAAAGAAGCCACTCATTATACAAGAACAGAAAGGTGAAAGGATACACTTGTGTTGAAAGTCAGAGAGCAAGATGTGGGACTTCTAAGTAAAAATGTGATGCGGCCTCCAGTCAGGGGAGAAGCCGGGTTCACATGCAAACAATGGGTATCTGTTTGGTGTCCACACAATGTGGTCCATTCTCTTCCTCAAAACAAAGGCTTTTCAACTTCATTCACGAAGCGCTCACAGAAAGAAAAGTCTAAATGTTGTTTTTGGGAGATGAAACTGTGTCCCCTTAGGCTCCTCAGATCATGAATGTTGGGTTCAGGAAAGGAGAGGAAGGACAACAGTGGGTCATTGTCACCAAGAACTTGAGCAGTACACAGAGCAAGGTGTGAAGCCAACTGGGATGGGGGCGGGTCTCACCTCCTCCTCTCTTTCCCCTTTCCTTGTGACAATGAGGGTGTTCAGCTGGTACTTTAACTTCTGTTCAAGACCCAAAGTGTGGGCCCTTTGCTCAAATGGATCCAGCATCAGATCTCTGCCAATAACACTGTAATGTTAGAAGAGATAGCAAGCCTGGCTCTAGTTCCCTGTCAATCCTGGGGATATGACCAACGAGAGAAGGCACAGAGACCAGCAAGCACAGTGGAAATGCCTTCTCTATATTCAGCAGCTCCTTTGCTTTTTCATGCGCAGATGGAAATAAAAATAACTGTATCATAGTTACCTTTCAAAGCCTGCATAAAATTTAATTCATATGTCTGTCAAGATGAAGACCGAGATCTTTGCCCCTGTTATATTCACCGTTTAATGCTTTCAAAATGTCTGTGGTTTGCACAGAAGACTTATTCTGGCCTCCACTTATAAAACACTGATAAAAAAAAACCATAAAATCAGTTTTAAGATAATAAAATGTCACAGAAACATATAACTCAAAATAATAAAATATTAACAAATACTACCCCTAGAAATAAACTGCTAAAGAATTAGCTTTTAGCCGGGCGGTGGTGGCGCATGCCTTTAATCCCAGCACTTGGGAGGCAGAGGCAGGCGGATCTTTGTGAGTCCGAGGCCAGCCTGGTCTACAAAGCGAGTCCAGGACAGCCAGAGATATTCAGAGAAACCCTGTCTCGAAAAAAAAAAAAAAAAAAAAAGAATTAGCTTTTAAAGACTAATTTGGCATTGGAAGTCTAGATCATATTGTAGTTTAAAAGCATCCAGATTCTAGGGTCCAGTTGCTGCCAGATTCTATTACAAAAGTTGATAAAATCTTCTCTGGGGAAGGTCTCTGGCCTCACCATACCTGGGTTGTCTGGTCTCTATATTACAGTCAGAATTATGGGCACTTGAACTGCTACTGACATCCAGCTCTTACTCACTGAGCGCAACACACTCTCTGCTTCTGCGTTTCCTTTATCCCTAACTACCCTCTTGTAGCTTGTGTACTTCTGACCCCCTCCCCAATTTAAAAATATGTGTTGAACTTTTATGAAGAAACAGGTAGCTTAACATTCTGATTCTCTCTGGTTTTACAAACTGAAATGCAGTGATCATTTAGAAACACTGTAGCACTGTTAGAGCGTTTATGGAAATGTATTATTCTGGGCTTCGTGTGCACTTCATATTGCATAGAAAAGGACCAGCTGTCAACTCAGTGTCCCTTGCCAACAGCTCGTGCATCTTTATTTTTTGTTAGAGACTGGAGGCCATATACTGTGAGATTTAGCAGTAACAAATAACAATTCAATGATAGATATCAATCCTCTCGTCCATTGCATCTTATCCTTGTTCCTCATTTCTTAGACACTCATTTCACAGCCTCACTTTAATTAGTTTTTTATCAAAGGTTTTTAAAGGCAACAGTTCAACAGAAATCTGAGTTCACCACATATTCCAGGAAACTCTTGGCATCTCTTGCTCTGTCTGAAAGCTAGGCTTCCTGGATCTTCTTGCCTGACCCTCTAAGAATTGTAAAGTGAGCTGGTCCATGGGAAGAATACACCCAGTCCCCTGTGGTGAACAGTACTCTGGCTTCCTTGCTTGATCAATAGATGTAAAACGTCTGCTCAGCACACTTATGGCTGTTGGTCATTTGGATGTGGGTTGGTAAGAGTCGCTTTCCCAAGGGGATTGTGGGATATTCACATGGGCCTTTCTGAAGGTTAGTAGTAGTGGACTTTGTGGACCTTCCGTGGTTCAGACTCAGGCCTCCCTCTCACCTGAGTGTGAGAAGCAAGTCCTAACTTCCAAGGCAAAGGTCCAAATCTGAAGTGCCTGAATCCTGGTACTTCACTATAGAAGCAAGCAGGACTTCCCTCATAGTCTATCCTCTCTGAATTCTCACATCTTTTCTCTGTAAAATCAGTAACTTTATAACTCATTAGTTCATTAATAAGATGCTGAGACAATTAGCTTATGACTGTTCAAGAGCTCTGTACGAAACAATAAATTTAAAGTTCTGTGTAGTTTATTTCCTCATCTTCCACTTTCTGTCAAATTGTTAAGTGCCAAGTCTGAACAATCAGAGCAATAGTAAATTAATTATAATGAGAATGAAATAGCTCCTTGATAGTCACCCTTTTCTCTAAACAGAGGGACTGAAATGGGGTCACTAACTCATCATGTCTCTTGAATATTCTCAGCCACAGCCTGAGCCATTTCCCTGGCATAGTCCTGATATTGTCACTTTTGGGGAATCGGAATCCCAGAGAGGGAGCTGTGTGGATCCTAGAGAGGGGGATGTACCGATCCTCAGGGCAGCACAAAGAGGACAGTCACTGTGGAGCAGGGCCAGCTGTTTCCACTCTCGGCAAAGCTGTATGAAACAATTGTTCAGTGAGTTTATGCAATCGGAAGCGTAGGAGTTGAAAAGCATAATATTTACTTGGATTAGATACCGCACATTTTCAATTTGCCCTCAGAAAAATTACATTGGAACAGAGAAGAGTTGGAATGATTCCTTTAATAGATCCAACGGATAACATTTTTTTTTAAGCCAAAGAGTACAAAAAGGACATTCTTCTGCTTTATTTATTTTTAATTGAAGATGCTATGTAAGCATTTGCCAAACTATTCAAGTGAGAGCCGTAATTAGGCACTGCAAGTGGGGAGAGAGAAGCAGTAAGTGCCAACAACCACACATCTATTTATGGATATTACCCCACATAACGAAAGCAAAACAGTTGTAGCTATGTATTAAATTTAGAGTTTCATTCCCAATACTGTCCCCATGTGTGAAACAGTTGGCAGGAAGTATCAACATGAGGCCAAGTCCATGATGGTTGGACGGTTAAGAAACTAATGCAAATAATTAAGGATTAAATAAATAAAGGAACTGGATATGAACAAAAAATACCACAGGCTACAGGCTTCAGAGTACAAAGTGACACAGCTCTGCCCTGAATTATCTTTTTTTATTGCTTTAAAAAATGTTAACCACATAATTGTCAGAGAGTTGCTTTGCAGAGCCAGCCAGATTTCCCACTTAATATGTACCCTATAAAAAGGATGGATTTGGAAATAGTATGTTAAGCAGAGCCCTAGGATTAATGTGTTAAAAATAAATATCACTTTGCAAGTTAGACCCAGTTGTTAAGCCACACTTCTCTTCACATAGCTAGGGGATGAATGTGTACATCCTTGGAGTCCTGAGGGAAGGTCTGTGTATCCATTCAGATTCCCTGGTTGTATGTTGGTTATTGAATTAATGCCACTGCAGCCTGTGAATCAGTTCATTCATTCACAAGACAACTCAAGATAAGCATTTTACCATCTCAAGAAAGCAAGCACATTGTATAGGAATAATGTACAGCAAGTCCTTTGCTTTTCTCTGTTGGGACAGACATTCCCCAAGTTAAGGGTAAAATGATCCTTTAGTGATCTAGGAATATGTGTGAGTGAGTGTTTACAAATGTCACTGCAGAAAATTTTATTTTTTGGTGGCAGCAAATTCCTCATGGTCTCAAATCATTGAGACCACCCACGGTTTCCATCATAAGCCCCTACATAACCTGGGGAGAAAAGGGACTTCACACAAATTAAATAATATGCCTGAGACATCAAAACAGGACTTTGCCCCAGGTGGGCCAGAGCGAGTAGCCTGTCCTTAAAAGACCTACATGCTGTGTTCTCAGATGGCCCCAACTCTTAAACAATTTCTTCAAAAACTAAAGTTAATTTAATAAATGGCCTTGCCTGCTAGTCAAATACGACACTTTTAATATTTTTCTGTTTACTACCCTCACCAAAATGTTCCAAGGAAACCCCAGGCACTCCTCTCTGGATTTTGTTTCCTTTTTTCCCAATGCATGAATGATTCAAGTCTGAATGCTATGAGGGGATTTTCCATGCTGCTTCTGAAGTATATTCTATTCCAAGCTGTCAGGGTAAGAGTCTCCTGTCACTGTGAACCCAGGACACTAGCCTGCTTAGCTTCAACAGTTTTCTTCTGAAGGAAGAGCCCACATGAGGTAGAGTTCTGTATCACTACCTTTTATTTCTATCATGAAACCATGAGCATCTCCACCAACCCTGTGTAAGACCTACCTCACTTCCCTGTCACATTTCTGTGGAATACTGCAGAGCATATCCTCAGCTTGTATATACAGGGTATGTACTTTATCAATGAGCTCATGGCCACCCAGTGACTACTGGGTTGATTTTGCTATTTCTTCATGGACTTTCCTTCAGGCCTCCACCCAGGCCTCCTACCCCAGAACATAGATCAAGGAGAACCTGAGTGTCCCATGTTATCCACAGAAATTATATGTACACATCGCAGTGCCTGGAAAGATTAGCCAGCCAAGGCCTAGTATATTTATAAAGAAAGACATGGATAGATCATTGTGGTTGAAGGAGGACAGAGCTGGCAGCAGTGGAGGCAGTGATGAAAGGAGTTAGCCAGCCCACGTGGACTTGAGTTGAATCTGGCAATAGAGGATGCTATCTATCTATGGTCCAGCTTCAGAGACTGGGTCAGTGGTAATTCTCAAACGAGGCCACAAATGTGTCCTGATCACAATGACACTGGGTAGGAGATAGAGTCCTAGAGACTGATTGCCCTTGTCTAAGCAGGACTCTGCTCCAGGGTCAGGACCTACCTGCTGCAGTAGACTCAGCCTTCCCTTCCGGTTCATGACATGGCCTGCTCATTCAGGGAGGAGACTATCCCAAGACACATTCTTTTAAGAGAACTAATAACTCTCCAGTCAGTGGCCTCCTGAGACTGCTTTCATGGATTCCTGTAGCTTTTCCATCTTTTAAGCAAAATGAATGACACCCATTTGAGGCACAGATCTGTGTCCACACATGCTGTGCTGCATTGCAGGCTTTCAAACTGTGTTTGTTATTTGCTTTGCTGTGTTTTCCTTGTCACTTTCTTTGACAAGATTCAGCTTGGGGAAGAGGAAGTGACTAACCCACTGCTCCTGAGAAAACATAAAAGGAGCCGGGATTCCAGCACTCTTCAATGTGTGCTGTTCATCTTTAAAGATTCTTGGCAGCAAATGTTTGTACAAAGGCTGATAGTTAAATAGAGGGGATTACAAGACTCGTATTATTACACAAGCTTTAAAAAGAAAGAAAGAAACGTACCGAACAGTGTGTCAGTTGAAAGGTTGAAATCCTTCTTGCAAAATATAAAGGCAAGTAAATTATTCTCATAAAAACTTTTTGTCAGCCTTGGTTGACATGTGAAAATAATATGATAAATTAGAAGGCTTGGCTGGTTCTATTGTTATGTATATTTAGGTAGTATTATTTACAGGAAGATGACTCCAAATTGGCAGTATTTTACAGAATAATTTTGTGAAGACTGATATAAGTGAATTGTGCCAGCAAGGAAGCTCTTACTGTTTGCAGATGCAGATGTTGTTGGAGCTGGCCAGTGACCTCTGTGGTGGACCACAAATCGGAAGCTTCCTGAAGAAGCTTTGAGAGAAGACTTAAGGACTCCTCATGAACAGGGAGGTCTAGCCCTTTTTGGTCTTAGTCTGGTGTCTCTTCCTGGATTGTATTTCCATGTTTGTGTTTTTGTTTTCTTTTTAAGCAGGGAATGACCAGACTTAGTGGCTTGTTATCTGAGTACTAGGGAGACAGAAGCCAGAGGATGAGAAGTTCAAAATCATTCTCATTTATGAGAGGTTCTAAATCATCTTGGGATACAGGAGAACCCACCTCAGGAAAGAAAAGGAAAAGAAAAAGGAAAGAAGGAAGGAAGGAAAGTTAGCTAGGTGTGGTGACTCACACCTATAATCACAGAATTGTGGGTGCTGAGGCTGGAGGATTATCATAAATTTGAGGCAATCCTAAACTAAATAATGAGTACCAACCAGCCTAGCTTTTCTGTGAGAGTCTGTGGACCTAGTGAAACAGAGCAGAAGACTGATTTCTAAACCCATGCGCACTTACTATTTCCTCCTCATGTGGAGCAATCTACCAGTGTTTCCTGGCATTGAAGCTATCGTGTGTAGAACAGGTTCAGACAGGATCTGGGCCTACGGACAGACACCAGTGGGAGGTTCTTCTTTGGGTCCAAATTCAGTTTCAGATTGGCAGGAAAGGTTAGGTTTCACTATAAAGATGGGATGGGGCAGCTTTCACGCTCTTCTCTAAACACTCCCGGGACAGCCTCAGCTAAGTCGGTCACCGAGAGTACCGCTGTAGAATCTGGAATGGTAGCAGTGAAGGACGCTCTGCTGTGAAATCTTCCATGCTGTCTTTTATTGCTCTAGAACCACTGGTAAAGACAGACACAAGCGGAGCAGAGCAGAGCCTCCATTACAAGCTCCAGAACCCGGACCAGGGAGCACATCACGTGAGCCCTGAGGAGAAGTTCACTACAAACACTGCGCTTTGGGAATATGTGGGGTTCGTGCCCTTGGAGGACCAGCCCTGAGTCAGCACATCTCAGAAGATGAAAAGTGAAAAGCTAAACAGTTGGACTGGTTGGGTTTGGTTTAAAGATAAATGTACAAAAAAAAGAGAGGTATAATAAATTAAGACATGATGGTATAAAAGGAAATTAGGGAGGCTAGACCCAGATTGCTGTACCAAAGGGCTATAGGATAGATCTTCAGCTGAAGAACTCAGTGGATAAATATCCCTTCGCCATGATTGCATGTTCTCTCTCTCCCTCTCTTTCCCCACTCTCCTTCTCTATCTCTCTACTGGTAGTAAACACTGGATCCTCTATAAACTGTAGAATATTGTGGATGAATCAGGAGCTGTCTGTGAGAAAGGGAGGAAGCCTAGTCCACATCCACCATAACTCCTGCAGGTGATTTATCGGGCCCTCCTTCTGGAAGACATCCAGGAAGTAAGTCTAGTATGGGGACACATTGATGTCATCAGTTAGATTATATTGTGTCTGGTGACAAAAGATGGGAGGAATGGGATCAGAATGTCAGCTAGCAAGATCTGCCTAAAAATAATATCATTCAAATAGCTCTGGGAGAAAGAAGGACAGGAAGTGAGGTAAACACAGCTAGAAGGAGTTGAGTGCCATGTACCCGGGGCGTTAAGAACCGATATGAATGCAAAACATGAAATTACACGTGTATCTATCATTGTGCAAAAAAACTAACTCCAAATGGAAAAAAACACCTGTTTGTGAAACCTGAAACACTGAAACTCCCAGAGGAGCACAGAGCTGGACCCTGAAGGATATGATTGTAGGAAGCAACTTTCTGAATAGAAATTCCACTTGCTCGAGAACCGAGGCCAACAATAGGTAAGAGAAAATTCGTAAAACTAAAAATCTTCTGCACAGCTAACAGTCAATCTAGTGAAGAGAAAGCCAACACAATGGGATCGAGTCTATGCCAGCTAAACATCTGACAGTGAATTAATATCAAGAATATATAAAGAACTCAAAAACAAAGAGTCAAAGAAATGACAAAAGTGACCAATTCAAAATGGGCCTGGGACCTTTCAAGAGAGGAAAGAAAGGGGTAAGGAACACCTCAAAATATGTTCATCATCTTTGCCAATTAAGGGAGTACAAATCAAAAGAAAGTTGAGATTTCATCTTATCCCAGTCAAAATGGCAAAGATCCATAAAAGCACTGACAACAAATCTTGGGGAGAGTGTGTGGGAAAGGAAACCTTTATTTATTATTGGTGGGATTGCAATCAGGTCTAGTCACTCTGATCAGTGTAGAAAAAGCAAAAAGCTAAAAACAAATCTACCACATTGCCCAGCTGTCCAGCTCCTTGATACATGCCCACAGGATGGACATGGACATCCTACTGTGCAGTACTTACACAATCATATGAGCCTGCTTCTTACTTTTATTTATTTATTTATTTGTTTGTTTATTAATTTTACATCCCTATTGTAGCCCCCTCCCTCCTCTCTGCCAGGTCCCAACCTCTCTCTCTTCCCCTCCCCCTTCTCCTCAGAAAAGAGACATGCATCCCCCCAATCAATTCACCCAGGCTCTTCAAGTCACATCAGGACTAAGAATATCCTCTCACACTGAAAAGGATGTGGCCCACTGTCAACTTATAGATGAATAATGTAAATGTGGTTCATATACACTATGGAATACCGTTCACCTGTAAAGAAAAATGAACTGATGTATTTTGCAAGTAAATAAACAGACCTAGAAAGGATCCTTGTGAATGCAACAACATAGACAGAGAAAGACAAACATATGTGGGTTATTTCTTTTATGAGGCCCCTAGCTCCAGGTCTTCACATGGGAATACGTAATCTGGAGTAACTACAGAAAGAGTAGGAGAGTAAAAAGAAACCATTGTTGGGGAAGGGAACGAGGAAGCAATAAAAACAAGAATAGCTGGATACAGGTGATCCAGTGGGGGAAATGGAAAAACAAACAACCCCCCCTCAAAAAAAAACAGGGGCTTTAAGTAGGGAGAGTGAATGAGGATAAGTACAGAAAAAGGAGAGAGGAGGGTAAAGTAATAGCAAGGATATCTGAACAGGATATAACTATCTTATTCAATTAAATATCTACTTAAAATACCTTAGGATGCACATAAGTCTATGTACCAATGTGCACACACAGCTTCAATGGAATGTTCTCATCTTGGTTGGCAGTGCTCCTTCCAAGAGCCAAAGATTATATGAAGAAACCTCAGCACTAGGTATGAGAAGTCCTTGTTCAAGTTGTTGGTCAGGATTATCCAAGAGGATGCCAAAATATTGCAAGCTATTACTATTACCTATTGTTTTCCCTACAGAAATGGAAGGTAAGCCTGCCGCATTGCTGAAAACACCATGCACGTCACTGTAGGTCCTTGAGGTCCCTGAGCTGGAAGTAGATGAATACTTCCTCCCTAAG
Organism: Lophiomys imhausi; assembly: GCA_907164525.1. Taxonomy (NCBI): domain Eukaryota; kingdom Metazoa; phylum Chordata; class Mammalia; order Rodentia; family Muridae; genus Lophiomys; species Lophiomys imhausi. The sequence continues at coordinate 3,366,352 of CAJQZJ010032670.1, forward strand.
GATTAGCTTTCCTGATACCAAAAGGCCCTGTGCAAACTTTCCAAGGTAGGAAGAGATCAACAGTCCTACACAGCTATGATGCCTATGAACCATCAGCATGGCATGATACCTTAACAGTGCCATGGTGGGCTAAATGCCTTCGTGGCAACCAACAGATCTCTGGTTGGACACAAGTACCTTTCACCAAAAGTGAAATCATGTTTGTTACTGGAAACTTAACCAACAACCCAGGGCTAGTGAAGTCATGGATCTTGAATGAGAACATACAATCATGCCATTTAATTAAACCAGCATGATTCCTAACTACTTTCTAAATATTTGTCCTTACACCACAGATGTGTGTAGTCTTGTTCTCCATCAAGGAAAGCTTTTCCTTAAAAAAAAAAAAAACAAACAAACAAAAAAAAAAAACAAACAAAACAGAGTCCATTGTAGAAAAGCCCTAACCCTAACCACTTAGCTGCTGAGTTGTGGAAATCAGTCCTAATGGATACATCTTCAATCGACCCCCTGCACCTGAGATTCAAGGATCATTGCAGAAGAAAGGACAGAAAGATTGTAAGAGACAGAGAATCAGGAAGTCTGCTGTGGGATTATGTCTCCTTTGTAATGTTGGAAGTCACACCTGTAAAGTCTCACCAACATGACTACTGCCTAAAACACAGGCTGAAAAAGGACAACAACAATAGACATGCTAAAGAGAAAATGGGAAAAGCACATTGGGTCACCTCAACCGTAAACAAAGAACTGTGGCCTACTAAGGAAAGCTTCAAGCAGGAGAAATTGTCCTCCCCTGGGAAGAGCACACTGTGTGATCATCCAATACCAAGTGGTCACTCCTGAAAACATACAAACAAATAACATTAGGCAGAGGAAGCAGGCTGTATTTGTGTATTTAGGGTACATGTGCATATGGTTTGCTTAGGCATATTTAAGAATAGTTACTGGTAAAAGAGACCATGAGTGTGAAGGAGAGCAAGGAAGGGTACAGTGTAGGGTGTGGTTTTGAGATTATAACTATAACCTCAAAAAATAAAGGAGATATATTTTTAAAAAGATAGATAAACATAACACAGAAAAGAAAATTGATAATAGGAAAATATAAAATTCAATCATGCAAAGAAACATGTTTTCAATTTTTCTTACCCCAAGTTTAGATGAGGTGTGAACATGAAAGTCAGTGATTCTATCGAAATCAAACAAGAATTTAGCACAATAATCTCTCATCTATCAGATGCATTTGGGGGCTGTAGACACATGTCATTATTTTCTTTACACTTGCATTATTGAGTAGGCATATCCTGTCAGCAAGACTTCCCAGGAAGGTATTTAAGACTGATTCTCTGGTAGTTTAGTCACAGGGGAGAGGCAGGCTCCCAGGGGTGGGGTAAGGAAGACTTGAGCTCCCTATCTTTGCTTGGTGAAGAACAGAATCCTGAGAAAGAGAGACAGATGCAGAGCAGACAGCAGAGAGACAGAACCTGGCCCCAGCTTTTCTCAGGCTTTGTGCAGTGTCTTCTCAGGAGGACTTCACTCCCGGCTCTGGCTCTCACTTCAGAGCATCTCTGGATGATTTCCTGGGAGGTGGAACCTGTCTATGCCTTTCTTCTTGAACCTTATCTATGATCACACGATCAGCCCTGCATGAACTCAAGGGCTCCAACCAAGCTACAGGCCCTGCAGTCATGAGATACCGAAAGCCAACAAGATTGGGTTTGAAATGTACCCAACTCATAAACATTGAGGACTTAATATTGCAAGCGGAGAGCCCTCAGATTGAAAAATCTAACCCATATTTAAGCTCACAGAAAGGTACACGTGATGTCCAGCACAAGGCTTCTGTCCTCAGACATCGGATTTGAACCTTCAGCCTAAGGCTAGTATACTTTGAACCAATGACAGATGGTTTATTGGTGACTCGTGGCATAGTGACACTCATAATGGACTTGTGAAGGCAACACACAAAGCTGTGTGAAAGTTTGCTCTGTGATAGACCCATGTCAATGTCATAGTAGGTGGGACACAGACATGGGTCAACCATGTCTGCTGTACACCAAGCCTAAATCTAATCACATTAGGTGCTGTGCTGTGGCTGTTTCTGTTCAGGAGGTTATTCCAGGGATAGAACAGTTCGTGGAATGATGAGCTCATGTAACTTCACTAAAATAGCACAGCGCTATAAAATAAATCAATCATAGATACAAATGAAGCATTTTGAAATTTTCTATATTTTGTAGACTTTGTATTTATGTATACATTTTATATAGTCCCATGCTCACAAATGCCCATATATCTGGGCTGGAAGGTGTCAAATGTTCAGTACCATGGTTGCTAACAGATGAGGGAGTGGCTGGGTTTTTCCTTGTCACTTGTCTGCATAGTAGCAATACCATGACTACATTTTGGGATTTCTTTCTGTTTCTGAGATAATTTTCATAAGTGACATATTTAAGCTACAGATTCATTTCTTAGAGACTTACAACATCAAGCATATCACTTCTGAGGGTAGGAACTCTGGCCTGGGAATGTCCCTCCCTGGCAAGCCTCTAATAATTGCCCTCACTCCTCCAATCCCAGTCACCGATTTCTCCTTCTGGAGAATGAGTGTTTTATCTCCTTCATGTTCCACAAGCAAGTAGAAAATCCAACCAATTCCCCATGGTGATGGATGCCATGCATTTCTCCACTGAAATGTAGAATTTATGCATTTTATGAATAGGAATACTCTAGTTGATGTAGGCTCATGACATGGGGTGAACATGTGAAATGAAGTGCTGTGGAAGCTGCATCTTTAAATATCTATTGCAATCACAGAGACTAAAGAACAAATCAGACACTACAGGCAATGAAGCACTCATTCTTTTTTTCCTTCAATAACTTATTTATGTGTTCACTATATATCCCAATAGCAGCCCCCATCCCTCCTCTCCTCCCAGTCCCACCCTCCCTTCCTCCATCCCCCTTCCTGTTCTCTGAGGAGAAGCAGACCACCTCAACCACCCCTACCAACCCACCCCCTCACATCAAGTTTTATCAGGACTAAGCTCATTGTCTTCCACTGTTACCAGACAAGGCAGCCTGTCCAGATCCAAAGGCAGACCACAGAGTCCAAGTTTGAGATAGCCCCTGCTAGAGAACCCATATGAAGACCAAGCTAACCATCAGCTATATCTGTGTAGGGGGCCTGGGTGCAGCCCATGCATGTTCTTTGGTTGATGATTGAGTCTCTGTGAACCCCCATTGGCCCAGGTTAATTGGCTCTGTAGGTCTTCTTGTGGTGTCCTTGACCCCTCCAGCTCTCTCAGTCTTTCCCCTGAGTATTCCATAAGACTCCCTGAGTTCCACCTAATGTGGGTCTCTGCATCTGCTTCCATCAGCTTCTGGATGAAGCCTCTCAGATTATAGTTAAACTAGGCTCCTGTCTGCAAGTATACCAGATTATCATTAATAGGGTCAGGAATTGGGTCTCCCCCATGGGGTGAGTATCAAGTTGGAACAGTCATTGGTTGGCCTTTCCCTCAATCTCTCCTCTGTCTTTATCCCTGCACATCTTGTACACAGGACAAGTTTTGAGTCAAAGGTTTTGTGGGTGGGTTGGTTTCTCCCTCTGTCCACCGGAAGTCATGCTGGTTATAAGAGATAGCCAGTTCAGTCTCCATATCCCCTGCTTCTAGGAGTCTCAGTTAGAGTCACCCCTATATCCTCTCAGGAGCCTTCCACAACCCAGATCTCCAGCTTGTCCCATAGATGTCCCCCCAATTGATTTTCCTTTTCTCTTCGTTTTAGTCCCCAGCTTCTCTCTCTCCACACTTGATCCCTACCCTCCTTCCCCTCCCCACTCCCTGCCCCAGAAAGTTCCCTCTCACCATCAACTTCTGATGTCTATTTGAAGCACTCATTCTTTTCCTTGGTAAAATGTTTGCTTCCCAGAGGATGTGACAGTCTAAGAAAGATAACATGGGGCACTATCAAATGAGAGACCTTGGCTCAAAGCATGAGAGTTTTCCTTATGTACTGAACAATTTTCCAATTGTTGGGATGCTTTGTGGCTGTTATGAGCAATGACCTTCAGTGTTTAGATTCAGAGATAAAATTAATATACCAATAGATAGAGTATTCAATTGGAAATGATAACATGGGTTCTTGATACACTTCAACTTTCCTATTAGATATGAAAAATAAAGTTGAATGTTATCTTTAAATAACACCTTCTACCCATGTATCTGAACAACTGGGTGGATATACTCTCTTCTGGGTCCTCAAATTACACCGAGGGAGTAACCTGTGTTTGACCTGATGGTTGCTGTAATTTCTTGAGCTCCTCTCCAGATCAGCATATGTGTGGCTCTCCTGTTTGTGTCCCACACTTTTCTCAACAGGAATTCCTAGAACCAATGTAGCATGAAGGCGGTTCTAGACCCAGGCAGCTAGAGCAGTCTCAGCCCACTGTCTCTACACTATTCTGTTCTTCCCAGGGGAACCTAGAATACCCAGTGACAGAGCCAGCCAATGCATGTATAACCACAGAGGGACCCAGAGTCCACACCAACTTCACCCAGCCTCCATACAGCACTGCCATTTGCAATCTGAGGTTCATCTTAGGTCAGGTAGAATGAGGCTACTTCTGAGCTCTCAGGAAAGCTCAGCCAGGTCACGTGGGTAAGGTCTAGCTATGATCTTGTGAAACACAGTAGCACACATGAGATACACTGACAGAGAAGCCAGTCATGTTGGATGAAAGTGGTCAGAAAGAAGATTGAATATTTATGACCAGAAAATGAAAATTTATCTGCTTTTTGTGGTGGTTTGGAAAAAAAAAACAGAATTCATTGAAAGTGGCTTCAATTGTATTTGCTTATACTTGTACACAAACACATTTTAAAACTCTTAAGTTCTATCTGTTGTGGACTGAGTGAGCACAAATGGTATTGTGACAGGTTTTCCACTATAAATGTGATTTATTGCCTTTTTCGTAAAGTATAACCATAGGCGTTAACTGTCTTCAGTCTTAAACTGTTTTTATATGTAACTATTTCATAAACAGATTGAAAAAATAACTGTTAGAAAAGTTGTTCTTTAATCACACGTAATTTATGAGAGCCTGCTACTATTGCAAACCTGAATTTACATTCATGAAAATTCATAAAACATTACAATGGATCAGCTAATTGCTCCATAATTGGATATAGTCATATTTTCTTTGGAAAAAATTCACAGAAGCCTGGAACTGGTCTGAGTGTTGCTCTTTGCTGAGAGATGTAAGCCTCAAAACTGCACCCAATTGCTTTGCTGTGTATGGGGCATCACACACAACAGTGGTTTGTGCATTTACACGTTAGGGGAAAGGAACATGTTGGAAATTCTGTGAAGAATTAACTTGAACTCTCTGAAGAAAATACAAATGGATTTGCTTAATAGGACTTCAGGTATTAGAGTGATTAATAGTATATTGTGTCATAGTGAGGCCTTTCCATCTGCAGTAATGAATTATAAGCATTAAATGTGTATTTATTCCCAGTTAACCCCATTTCTAATTGGCATGCACTAGCCCAAGGCTTTTAAGATCTTTTAGGATAATTAAGTTAATAGGACTGTATAGATCACAGCTTGAAAAACCATCAGCCGGGTTCTGACATGACAGGTAAGTATAGCAGGCTATGTGGACTGACTACCCTTACCGCATAAGGCTCAGAAACAGAGCAGGTGGAGACATGGAAAGTCACTGACCTGAGCCCCCTGTCTTTACATGTATCTACCCAGCCAGCAGAAGAGGACTTCGTTGGTAGGGATTTCTTAATGGAAAATTCTTGGTTGGATTAATGCTTTATAGCAGTGATTTTTTAACTCCAGGTCAAACATTCACAAGTTTTTATGGTAACTTCGGGCTTTGGTTCATTGACAAATATAACAATAAAAATGCATATAGGTCACCAGCAGCTGCCTCGCTTTTCTCTACTTTTCCAAACTCACATTTGTCACTTTGGCACTTGGAGCTAGCTCCCCTTCTTCCCCAGGATGCCCACCTGGGCAGCATTAGGTATTTGTTTCAACAACCTGCTTTCCCCTGGAACCCAGCAAAGCTGCTGTCATGGGACATGGCGTTGGTCACCAGAGTACTGCAGCATCATCGCTCAGGATAGCTGACTTCAACCAGACGAAGAGGAAACTGCCAGGAAGCTGCTTCAACCGTAGAACCAAGGCATGTGGAAGCCACGTTGGGCCTCTTCCCTCATCCTAACATAGCACTTCCTTTTATTTAGGCTGAATCTGGATGGGCACACACATGGGATGTCGCTGTGCAGGCATGTCTCGTGAACCGAGATGCCCTTCTGGGAAGGCGGAGCTAGGTTAGGAAGACTCAGAAAGCTAAGGGAACTTATACGGCCCAGAATGAATGCTCCAGAAGTGATAAGGTCACCCCATCCTAAAGGTTATGCATGCGAACATGGCTATAGGAGAGAGGAGACTGCAATGGAGCTGCCTGAGAATTACCCAGGAGGCCCCACATTACAGCCTCCCATGTTGGGTGACTTTGGGTAAAAAGGGTATTTTTGCCGGGCCACCCAAATCCCCGTAACACAATCCTTTATCCATGCTCCTGTGAGTAATCCCCCAAAATGTATTTGCCCACCAAGCTAGAATGAAGTGAAACAGTTCCTTTGGCTTGCCACTGATCTTTTATCTGGGGTGAATAGACATGTTTTCACATCTCCCCAAGAACATTCACATGGATAAGCATAATGTATGATCCACAAATGCTCCCAACTAGCACAGGATAAGTAAAACCTTCAGGGCTAGTTTAGGACAGTAGTCTTGAACCCGAAAATTGAACAAATAGGAAGTTCATAAAAAAAAAAAAACAACCAGAAGAAGTTTATTGGAGATACAGGCCAAAGTCACAGTAGTTCTGAAATATGAACAATTCAGAGAATTTAACCCAGTGGCCAAAGAATGCGCTGTCCCTCGGAAATCTTTGTGAGGGTGAAGTTAGTCCAGCCATCGTTGTGTGTAATTTTGTGCTGACACGACGAGGTTCAACACAGCTGGAGAGGCACTTCCAGCCCTGTGACTGGCTCTTAAGAGAGAGGACATTCTTGTCTGTAAGGATGGACATGTCTTGTCACAATGAAATGGACCATTACATTTTAATTAGGAATATAAAACACAATCTTAGTTTTGAAAACTTTTCCCAACAATCAGCAGGGTGTTCAGTTTACCTCTAAGACTTCTGAAAGAAATTCTGGGAAGTTGATTTGAAAGACTGTGAGACCCATCACTTGTACCAAGTGTATATGTTTGAATTGATTAGTTCCTTCCTCTACTTAATGTGCCTAAGGGCTTTGAGAATCATCTGTTCTAGAAATGAGTGCTTTATCTGGGACTTAAATAGGTCATGTAACTTTACTGTCACTCTGCATGATTATTCCAAATCTGTTAATTCCTGTGAAACCCTTAAATATATATTTCCAAGTTCAAAAACATAATTTGGAATTAAAAGCAAAAAGATGCATTTAATTTGCACAATTACACTATTTATTGAATGTTATAGTTTCTTTGGTTATATTTCAATAAAGCTTCCAAGTCTCTGAATATCAAGTTCTACTTTGAAAATGTGACAAATTTAAGTGTCTAAGACAATGCAATTACAGATTTTATCCCCACTATTCACTGTTTTATATAATTATTTTATAAATGGTTATTTGATCATGGTCAGTTTATAACAGTCATGGCCCATGATCAAATGAGTTTTTCTCACATAATTGCATTTTAATAAATTCCATTTAGGGAAAACAAGTGACACTCCCAACCACAATATAATGATATGGTAATGAGTCTAAATTCAGACTAATGGCCAATTAAACTGGATTGCAAGATTGTAATAAAATACTAAGCCCAGATCAACCTCAGTTAGAGAAGTTCCCTTCTGTGCTGAAATGGGCTTGGCTTAGGTCTAGCCTAACAATGGCTAGGGTATTTAGTCTGGAATCAGAGGCTGTGTGGGCTCTTTCTTGGCTTTCCATCAGACAAGGATGCCATCGGTGAGACCAAGGGTGTTGGGTGAGTGGGCACTAGCCACAGGCAGAACTCAGTGAGACTCATCAAGTTTTAAACCCCAGATACACAAAGAAACCCGAGCAGGTTCTGTGTTCAATAGGTGAATTGTCTTTCTGTGTATCTGTGGTTAGCAGCAGTTAGGACAGTGAACATTGTTGAGTTTGTCCTTGATTCTGCTGTGTTGAGTGATTATCCTGAGGTCAGGAAGATGAAACCTGAAGCTTGCTGGACACATTGTTAGCATAACTACGCCACTTTGCTTCCAGCTCCATTTCAAATAGCAATTCATTCAATGAGGTATGTCTAAAGCCCTGCAAGAGTTGCTGTTTTTCTCTAAATCAAACAGTAATTGTTCCAGTCTGCATCATTGGGTGTGTGTGCATGCGTGTGTGCATGCGTGTGTGTGTGTGTGTGTGTGTGTGTGTGTGTGTGTGTGTGTGCCATACTCCAAGGGAAAGATTTGCCCATCTTCTGGAGAGATATTGTATACACACACACACACACACACACCCATACTGCCCAAGCATACTAAATTAGTATGAAACTAAAATTGGTTTAAATTGAAGTGGGAATTTGGGGAGTTTCATAATTTATTCTTAAACTTTAAAGTTGGTTTATTATTTGTTTTAAATAGTACAGGCAAGTAAGAATATGTCCTGGTGTGATTTTAAACAATTTATTATGGACTAAGTTCAGAATGGAGAAAAAAGGATAGATAAAACTAATGATCAACAGAATCAGAAACAGGGTGGGGAATATACATGGCAAAGGTAACAGAAAAAAAATACATAGGATGAAAAAATTGAAAAATTTGTTCTTTTGTGAGACATGAGCACTGCTGAAAACAGCTGTGTGTGATACTCAGCATTTGTGGTGAATTAGTAGATTTGGTTGCTTTCGACACAGGAGTAAGAATGGTCATGGTATGTCAGGATGGACATGTTGGTTTCTTCGACAAGGACCATTTTTAGTGCACAGACAGAGGTGATAATATGGTGCAGTTTGTGTTAAATATGCACAGAAATCTTCCTTAAGAAGAGTTTCTAGAGGAGCGAAGATGGCGGCGACCTACACTGACACATTCTGAACGCGGGGAAAAAAGAGCCATAAAAAACACAGAGTTATTGGGCACTGTGCAAAAACCGGAGGGGCTAGACCCCCTCTGGGAACACTCACAGCTCCCAAGGGACTGTTAAAAGTCCCAGGGCAAGGCTCTCCCCATCTCTAACAGACACGGAGGCCACTAAACCGGGGATTCGGGAACTCCCATTTGGTGAGGCGCCTGGTAAGATCGATCCCAACTTACAGCAGGCAGAATCAGGGTCCACTTGGCCATAGATAGCTGTCCTATTGGGCTCCCCACACATCAGGTTGAACTTATACCCACTTAGAAAAGGTTGCGAGATAGTGGAAGCCTTAGCAAGGAACAAACAGGGGGCTCAGCGGGTGGTCCGCAGCCGCTCGTGAAGCAGAGGGCGGGAGGTTCCGAGAGAGCGCGGGAAGCTGGGAACACAAAGGCCGGCAGTCACGGTAGCGCAGCTGGGGAGGGAGCACGGCTGGCAGGGCCAAATCCCCGCCAGTCCACGGCAGGTCATCTGGGGAGAGAGACAGGCGTGGGTGGGGCCAGGGGTCCGTGCACCCACGGCGGAGCTGCTGGGACGAGAGGTGCACTCAGGCAGTCGGAGGATCCGGGGCTTGGGGTACCCATGGGACCCGGGGCGGGGCAGACAGGAAGGGAATCAGGCACAGGGTCCAGCCCTGTGGCGAGAAGACTAGAGAGAAACCAGAAATCGGGACCATAGCTGTATCCTGGAAAATCCAGACATATCAGATGTGGAGCCAGACCCTGTCAGCCTCCAGGACGACAAACAAAGGCCACAGAATCTGTGCCTGGGCAAACAGGCCCATACCATCAGAACCGTTACAGGCTGATAACTCAGAGTGCAACATAGAGAAGTCTGAATTGGGAGCAGTGAAACAATCCTGGTCCATTACTCACAACCTGGGAATAGGCTGCACCATCTCACAGTGCCTCTGGCGATTAAAACCACAGTGACCTTGAAATCCCCCTGTAAGCAACGACAGATAGCCAAGTAACTCGTCCCCTGCACCAAATCATCCACTGTGGTTCCAAGCACAGAAAACAGACAGCTAAATGCATCCAATGGCGAAAGGTCAAAAAAAAAAAATAGAAATCAAGGAATTATGATTCCAACAAAGCAAAACCACCCTAGCTCATCCAATTCGGATGACCACACACCAACAGAAACACATGAAAACATTGACAATTCTGCATTATGGAAAGTGATAGAGTCCCTGCAAGAAGAACTTAAATCTATGAAGGAATTCAAAGAAACCACAATTCTACAAATCAAAACAAGGAACAACACCATTAAAGAGCTCCAAGCCAAGGTGACAGAGCTTGAACAGGAAAAGGAAAAAGCCATGAAAGATTTTCATACATAAACAAGCAAGCTGGAGAAGGAAATGTACAAAACGAACAAAACCATACAAGACATGAAAATAGAAATAGAAACAATAAAGAAAACACAGTCAGAGTTAAAAGAGGAAGTGGAGAACCAAGGGAAGAGAACAGGAACTACGGATGTGAGTATCAACAATGGGATGCAAGAGATGGAAGACAGGATCTCAGGCATGGAAGATTCAGTGGAAGAAATCAGTACAACATCCAAAGAAAATGAGAAGGCTAAAAAATCTCTCACCCACAACATCCAAGAAATCAAGGACTCATTGAAAAAACGGAACCTAAGAATTATAGGTATAGAGGAAAGAGAAGACTCCCGACTCCAAGGTCCAGGAAATATCTTCAACAAAATCACAGAGGAAAACTTCCCAAACCTGAAAAAAGAGATGCCAATCAAAATCCAAGAGGCATACAGAACACCAAACAGATTAGACCAGAAAAGAAACTCCTCTCGCCACATAATAATTGAAACCCCAAATGTACAGAACAAAGAAAGAATATTAAAAGCTGTAAGAGAAAAAGGTCAAGTCACATACAATGGCAGACCCATCAGAATTACACCTGACTTCTCCCCAGAAACGATAAAAGCTAGAAGGGCCTGGTCAGATATACTACAAGTCCTAAGAGATCATAGATGCCCAGCCAGACTACTTTACCCAGCAAAACTCTCTATCAACATAGATGGAGAAAACAAGATATTCCATGACAAAATTAAATTTAAACAATATCTACCCACAAACCCAGCCCTACAGAAAATCCTAGAAGGAAAATCCCAACCCAGAGAAGAAAACTCCACCCAAGAAAACAAAGGGAATAGAAAACCCATCAGCAACTAAACCAAAAGAGGAACAGAACCACCGCCTATACCAAACTAATGGGAAATAACAACCCCAGGTCACTAATATCCATCAACATCAATGGACTCAACTCCCCAATAAAAAGACATAGGTTTACAGAGTGGATCCGCAAGCAAGACCCTGCCTTATGCTGTATACAAGAGACACATCTAACTACAAAAGATAGACACTGCCTCAGAGTAAAGGTCTGGGAAAAGGTTTTCCAAGCAAATGGACCCAGGAAGCAAGCTGGAGTAGCCATCCTAATATCAAACAAAACAGACTTCCAACTGAAGTTAATGAAGAAAGACAAAGAAGGGCACTATATACTCATTAAAGGGAATATTCATCAAGAGGAAATTTCAATACTGAACATCTATGCCCCAAATACAAAGGCACCTACTTTCGTAAAAGAAACACTTCTAAAACTTAAAGCGCACGTCGATCACAACACATTAGTAGTGGGAGACTTCAACACCGCACTCACAACAAAGGACAGATCATCAAGACAGAAGACAAACAGAGAAATATTGAATCTAACAGAGATCATGAAACAAATGGACCTAACAGATATCTACAGAACGTTTCACCCAAACACAAAGGAATACACCTTTTTCTCAGCACCCCACGGAACCTTCTCCAAAATCGACCACATAATTGGTCACAAAGATAGTCTCAGTAGAGACAAGAAAATTGAAATAACACCTTGTATCTTATCAGATCACCATGGAATAAAGCTGGTCTTCAACAGTAAAAAAATCAACAGAAAGCCTACACACACATGGAAATTGAACACAGCTCCTTACTGGATGACCACTGGGTCAGGGAAGTAATAAGGAAGGAAATCAAAGACTTCTTAAAATCCAACGACAATGAAGACACAACATACCCAAACCTATGGGATACATTGAAAGCTGTGCTACGAGGAAAGTTCATAGCACTAAGTGCTTTCAAAAAGAAAATTGTGACAGCTCATATTAGTGAACTAACAGCTAAGCTGGGTGAATTGGAAAAAAAGAAACAAACACTCCCAAGAAGAGCAGAAGACAGGAAATCATCAAACTTAGAGCTGAAATCAACAACTTAGAATCAAAAAGAACTATACGAAGAATCAATGAAACCAAGAGTTGGTTCTTTGAGAAAATCAACAAAATAGACAGACCCCTAGCTAAATTAACTAAAAGGCAAAGGGAAAGAACACAAATCAACAAAATCAGAAATGAAAAGGGAGAAATAACAACAGACATTGAGGAGATCCAGAAAATATTCGGACATTACTTTAAAAATCTATATTCCACTAAATTTGAAAACCTAAGCGAAATGGACAATTTCCTCGATAAATTCCACCTACCAAAACTAAATCAAAATCAGATTAACAGCTTAAACAGCCCAATAACACCTAAGGAAATAGAAACAGTCATTAATAATCTCCCAACCAAAAAAAGCCCAGGGCCAGATGGCTTTAGCACGGAATTCTATCGGACCTTCAAAGAGGAACTAACACCATTACTTTTCAAACTCTTCCACCACATAGAAACAGAAAGATCACTGCCAAACTCATTCTATGAGGCCACTGTCATTCTGATTCCTAAACCACACAAAGACCCAACAAAGAAAGAGAACTTCAGACCAATCTCCCTCATGAACATAGATGCAAAAATACTTAATAAAATACTAGCAAACCGAATTCAAGAACACATCAAAAGTATCATACACCATGATCAAGTAGGCTTCATCCCTGGAATGCAGGGATGGTTCAATATACGAAAGTCTATCAATGTAATTCACCACATAAACAAGATGAAAGAAAAAAACCACATGATAATCTCGCTAGATGCAGAAAAAGCATTTGACAAAATCCAACACCCCTTCATGCTAAAAGTTCTGGAGAGAACGGGCATACAAGGACCATACCTAGAAATAATAAAGGCAATATACAGCAAGCCAGTAGCCAACATCAAATTAAATGGAGAGAAGCTTGAAGCATTTCCTCTAAACTCAGGGACAAGACAAGGATGTCCACTTTCACCATATCTCTTCAATATAGTACTTGAAGTCCTTGCTAGAGCAATAAGACAACTAAAGGAGATCAAAGGGATAAAAATTGGAAATGAAGAAGTCAAATTATCCCTATTCGCAGATGATATGTTAGTATACGTAAGCGACCCCAAAAACTCCACCAAAGAACTCTTACAGCTGATAAACAACTTCAGCAAGGTGGCTGGATACAAAATTAACTCAAAAAAATCAGAAGCCCTTCTTTATACAACAAACAAATATACCGAGAAAGAAATAAGGGAAACAACCCCCTTCACAATAACCACAAACAACATAAAATACCTGGGGGTAACTCTAACCAAGCATGTAAAGGACCTATATAACAAGAACTTCAAGCCCCTGAAGAAAGAAATGGAAGAGGCCTTTAGAAGATGGAAAGATCTCCCATGCTCATGGATAGGTAAGATCAACATGATAAAAATGGCTATCCTACCAAAAGCAATATATAGATTTAATGCAATTCCTATCAAAATACCAACACAATTCTTTATAGACCTGGAAAAAGCTAATCTCAACTTCATATGGAACAACATACAGCCCAGAATAGCTAAATCAATCCTGTCCAACGAAAAATCATCTGGAGGTATCACCATCCCAGATTTCAAGCTGTACTACAGAGCAACAGTAATAAAAACAGCATGGTACTGGTATAGAAACAGACCAGTGGATCAATGGAATCGAATTGAAGACCCAAACATGGATCCACACACCTATGGCCAACTAATCTTTGACAAAGAAGCCAAAAACGCACAATGGAAGAAGGACAGCATCTTCAACAAATGGTGCTGGTCCAACTGGATGTCCACTTGTAAAAGAATGAAATTAGACCCATACCTATCACCTTGTACAAAACTTAATTCCAAGTGGATCAAAGACCTTAACATAAGGCCAGCCACACTAAAGATACTAGAAGAAAAAGTAGGAGAAACCCTCGAACTCATTGGCACAGGTGACAACTTCCTGAACAGAACACCAACAGCTCAGGACCTGAGATCAACAATCAATAAATGGGACCTCATGAAACTGAAAAGTTTCTGTAAAGCAAAGGATACTGTCATTCGAACAAAACGGCAACCAACAGACTGGGAGAAAATCTTCACCAACCCCACATCTGATAGAGGGCTATTATCTAAAATCTACAAAGAACTCAAAAAACTAAATGCCAAGAAACCAAAGAATCCAATCAAAAAATGGGAGATGGAGCTAAATAGAGAATTCACAAAGGAGGAATCCCTAAGGGCTGAGAGACACCTGAAGAAATGTTCAACATCCTTAATCATCAGAGAAATGCAACTCAAGACGACCCTGAGATTCCACCTAACACCTGTTAGAATGGCTAAAATAAAGAGCTCAAATGATAGCGCATGCTGGCGAGGGTGTGGAGAAAGGGGTACCCTACTCCATTGCTGGTGGGAGTGCAGGCTTGTGCAACCACTATGGAGGTCTGTCTGGCGATATCTTAGAAATCTAGGAATAACCTTGCCTCAAGACCCAGCCATACCACTTCTGGGTATACACCCAAAGGACCTCTCACGGAGACATAGGGAAGTCTCCTCATCTATGTTCATAGCAGCCTTATTTGTAATAGCTAGAAATTGGAAACAACCCAGATGTCCCTCAACTGAAGAATGGATTAAAAAATTGTGGTACATCTATACAATGGAATATTACTCAGCTATCAGAAACAATGAAATCATGCAATTTGCAACCAAATGGATGGATCTAGAGGAGCTCATCCTGAGTGAGCTAACCCAGTCTCAGAAGGATGCACA
>CAJQZJ010032670.1:3400291-3438676 GCA_907164525.1 Lophiomys imhausi
CACATTCTTTAGTTTCAAATTGTTCTTTTTAGCATTTTAAAAATCAGATCATGATGGATCCTTTCATTTCTTTACTCACTTGTCTTCATTTCTGAACAATCCCTAAGCATCCATACTATTCTTGTTTGATGGTGGTTTTGTTCAATATTTTGAATGTATCATCACCCTCCTCTTTGGAAAATTCCTGCTGCAAATTCACTGGTAGCTCACAATATGATAAAATAAATTTCTTTTGTGATTTTCAAATATTTCCTTTTGTATTTAAATTGTAACAGTTTTACCATAGTATTACAGGCCACCTTTTCCTTGATGTCCTTTGAACTGTGACTCTGGCTGTCCACCTCTCTGTGACTATTCAGTGCCATTATTATCATTCATTATTATTCATTGTCAACTTGACAGGATCTAGCTCTATCTCAGAGGCCATCCCTGGGTGTGACTATCAGGCACTATTGAGTCATATTAATTGAGTGGGAAGCAGATCTGTACCTATGGGCAGCACCATCCCATCCACAGACTGGAGCCTTGAGTTGAACATAAGGAAGAAAGTGAGCTGAATATCAGTCTTCACCATAATCTGTTTCCTGGTGGAGAAAGGTGTTATCACCTGTCTTTCACTACTGCCCAAGATTTTCCTGCCACGATGGACTGCTTTTAAAACTCCAATCCAAAAAATAAAAATAAAAAAATCTCCCTTTTCTTACATTGCTTTCAGATATATTGATACTAACATGAAAAGGAGCTAATAAGTGTCCCTGAGATTTGGAGAAACTTCACCTGTTGTTTACTGTTAAGGCATAAAATCGCTTTTCCCCAGTACTTTCTCCCATAACCCTCTGTAAATAATGAAAACAGGGCCCCCTCACAGGCACTTACAGACGAGCTTCAAGTTGTGAGCCGCCACCCACCTGCCGGGAAATCTGATGGCCTTTTACCTGCTAGATACCTCAGATTTGTCTCAGATTTGAGAACTGTCAAACTCCAAGCATAAGGTCTCACTAACATGACCTGAACAGGAATGCACCAATAGACATGCCACAGTGGAAGGGACAAAAGCCCAAGAGGCCTACAAGGCACTACAGGCAGTTCAGTCGTGCTGCGATCATGAGAGGTGGCCCTCCTCGGGGAGGAGCAAATCCACTGGCTGTCCAGTGCCTAAACTTCACCACTAAACACATACATACAGGTAGCATTCTATTGACTTAAAAAGCTATATTTAGGAATTTGTATGTATATGCATACACATATATACATGCAATAACAATTTTTAAAAAGAAGCCATGAAAATGAGTAAAAAAGGAATTTATGGGAGGGTTTGGAGGGGGGAAAGGGAAAAGAGAGATGTTGTAATTAAATTGTAATCTCAAAAATTAAATTAAATAAGTTAAAATAGAAAAGATGTTATGAACCACCAAGAAACATATAAATGTGTACATCTATATCACTAAGATCTATAAAAGCAACTAATATTAGGACCTTTAATTAGGAAGTTGCTTTCTTGTACAGCTATAATTTCAAAGAGACTGCAATCTCATGTTTATTTATTGAAAAGGGTTTTAGAAGTAGAAAGACCAAATTGGTTGCAATGGGTTTAAAACAGGAACCCAGTTCTCCCTACTCTTATGCAGTAGAGTTGTGGGAACCTTGTTGGTAGGTACACTATTTGATTCGACATGAGACCCTTTCTGCATAATGAGATGCTGTATAGTGCCTCAAAAGCCAGTAGAGCCTTGAATCTTTGGACATATCAATATAACTGCTAAAGCATGCTTAAATTACAGCTTACATTTTGAGATTAATTTCTTTGATATTCAAGATGATAGATGCTTCCAAATTTTCCTCCTTTATCTTAAATATATTGATATAATGTTATGTTGTTTTTCTTTTCTAGGGCTATTTCAATGTTAGTTATATATTATTGTAGTTATAAAAGGTGAAATTTATTGCCCAAATCAAAATTTTATTTAGATTTATTCATATATAGAGTTTAAACCACACAAGGTTTATGAACGGAATTTTAACTGCATTTGACACTGACTGCCCATGATTGAATAAAGTGAACGATTGCTGAGCCATGGGACATGCTTCTTTGTGATGCCCTGACTCCAGGCACCAAGATAAATTGGGGTTTATCTGTATTTTTTTTCTCACGAACTCCATGTTCTAGTAATGGGGGGACCCAAGGGGTGCTAAGACCTTCTGGGGGTCATGCCCTCTTAGTCCTGGGCACCCCGTTACCCATGTCAGGTAAGCAATTAGAAGGAAGTTTCAAGTGGAACCCTAGCATTCTCAATGGTCTCTTTTATTATCAAGGGCTGAGATCTAAGAAGGAAAGGGCCCATGTTTTGAGCCTCTCTGAGGAGAGTCTATTGGGGTGATTGGCCCCAACCCCTCACAGAAACACCTGATTCATCAAGGGTGGAAGGCTTAGCAGGCTGGGAGGATCTAAGAGGGCATGGACCCTATAAATAGCTCAAGGAGAGTCAGAACTTAAGAACCAGTTCATACTGGCAGTGGTAGTTTTTCTTGTATTTTCCAGGCTGGTCCTGCTATAAAACAAACTATTGTGAAGACACCCATAATGCCGCAGGCAGGTGCACACTGTTCCTCATGTTGGCTATAAATGTGGCAGATGAGATCATGGGGAGGATCTTCAAAGTGGAGGTCAGTAAGAAGCTTCAACACCAGAGCCAGCACCACAGGACACAGCCAAGAACAGTAATGCTTAGATCCTCAGGTGACTGTTCTATTGATGGATTTTAAAACTTGGAGTGCAAGAGGGAGAGGGACATTGGTCCTGTGAAGATGATGTAGCAATTTGAGGAACAGAAACCTCATCCTACTGACACTCAAAAGGGACTTCTGTTTGGCTTCCAGAAAACATGCTTAGGAATTCTTGCAATCAAAAGTATAGCAATATAGGTAAAATAAAAAATGTTACTAAAATTGTACTGAAAGAAAAGCAAATATTTAGCAGCCATATTAAAATGTATACCAGCAAGGAGAACAGAGGGGAAATGCTCCAAAAGGAGGAACCCATGTTAAAAAGGATGCAAATTAGGAAATACTCCCAGAACATAGAAGATATTGATGTTTAAGAGAATGGAGAGTAGACCATTGCTCTTTCTTTTTTCTTTTTTTATTTATTTCAGGTTTATTTTATTTACTTCAGGTTACATCTGCATCACAGTACCCTCTTTCAACCACTCTCATTCCTACCCTCCCACCCTCTACCTCCTATCCCTTCCATTCCATTCCTCTGTAGTGGAGTGTCCCTACATATCAGAACTCCACCCCAGTTCAGCACTCATATGAGGGCCAAGAGCCTCCTCATACACTGAGGGCCTACAAGGCAGCACCACTAGGGAAAAGTGCCTCATTGACAGGAAACAAAGTCTATGTTCCTGTTCCCTTTGGTGCATTGGTTGTAGTATAGATATCCTGTACTATACGGCTAAAATCCAATTATAAGTGAATAGATGCCATGTGCATCCTTCTGAGTCTGGGTTAGCTCACTCAGGATGAGCTTCTCTAGTTCCACCCATTTGGCTGCAAATTGCATGATTTTGTTGTTTCTGATGGCTGAATAGTATTCCATTGTGTAGATGTACCACAGTTTTTTTTTTATCCATTCCTCAGTGGGGGACATCTGGGTTGTTTCCAGTTTCTAGCTATTACACAGAAGGCTGCTATGAACATAGATGAGGAAAAGTCCTTGTGGTTTGGTGAGGAATCATTTGGATGTATACCCAGAAGTGGTATGGCTGGGTCTTAAGGTAGAGTTATTCCAAGTTTTCTAAGATATCGTCAGACTGATTTCCATAATGGTTGTGCATGCTTGCACTCCCACCAGCAATGGAGGAGTGTTCCCCTTTCTCCACATCCTCACCAGCATGTGCTGTCATTTGAGTTTTTGATCTTAGCCATTCTGACAGGTGTGAGATGGAATCTCAGAGTTGTCTTGAGTTGCATTTCTCTGATGATTAAGGATGCTGAGCACTTCTTCAAGTGTCTCTCAGCCATTAGGGATTCCTCCTTTGTGAATTCTCTGTTTATCTCTGTTCCCCATTTTATGATTGGATTATTTGGTTTCTTGGCATTTAATTTCTTGAGTTCTTTGTAAATTTTAGATATTAGCCCTCTGTCAAATGTGGGGTTGGTGAAGATATTTTTTTCCCAGTCTGTAGGCTGCCGTTTTGTTCTAATGACAGTGTCTTTTGCCTTACAGAAGCTTTTCAGTTTCATGAGGTCCCATTTATTGATTGTTGGTCTTAGACCCTGAGCTATTGGCATTCTGTTCAGGAAGTTGTCACCCATGCGCCAATGAGTTTGAGGCTTTTCCTCACTTTCTCTTCTATTTGATTTAGCGTGTCAGGCTTTATGTTAAGATCTTTGATCCACTTGGACTTAAGTTTTGTGCAAGGTGATAAGTATGGGTCTAATTTCATTCTTTTACATGTTGACATTCAGCTAGACCACCACCATTTGTTGAAAATGCTATCCTTTTTCCATTGTATGTTTTTGGCTTCTTTGTCAAAAAATTAAGTGATCTGAGGTGTGTGGGTTCATTTCTGGGTCTTCAATTAGATTCCATTGATCTACTGGTCTGTTTCTATACCAACACCATGCTGTTTTTATTACTATTTCTCTGTAGTACAGCTTGAAATCTGGGATGGTGATACCTCCAGATGTTTTTTTTATTGTACAGGATTGATTTAGCTATTCTGAGTTTTTGTTATTCCATATGAAGTTGAGAATTGCTTTTTTCCAGGTCTATAAAGAATTGTGTTGGTATTTTGATAAGAATTGCATTGAATCTGTATATTGCTTTTGGCAGGATGGCCATTTTTATTATGTTGATCCTACCTATAGGATCATTGCTCTTTCTAAAGAAGTATCAGTTGAAATAAAAGATATAAGCTAGTACATGAAGATACGTTCTAAGATATTGTGAAGATAAACTTCGTGAACTCAAAATGACATTTGTGTCAATGTTGAGAGCATGTGTCTATGGAAAAATAAAGCCACACACAGATGAACACACTTACAGTCTTTGAATTTCATCAATAAAGATACAGTGTTAGAAAAAAATGTGTATCATTAGCAACAGAAGGTTTTTACATGTTATTGACAAGAAGATTTTTGTTTAAAGATTCCTTGCAGCACAAATATTTTTTGAAATATACTAAGGGAAGCAAGGTATATAAACTTGAAATAAGTATTGGGAGTTTTGGTCAAAGAAATGTGTATATTTATCTAAAAATGAAGACAAGGTAAATAATTTTAAGGAATACTTAAGGAAGAAAAGATAAATATTTTTCATTAATTAATTAATTTATTTATTCACTTTACATCTCATTGCAGCCCCTTCTCTCCTCTCCTCCCAGTCCTACCCTCCCACACTCTTCCCTCGTGTCCCCTCCCCTTCTCCTCAGAGTATGTAATACTTGAGAAAATGTTTTGTCTTTTACAAACTTCAAGTGGTTCCAAAGATCTCCAATGAGAAGAAAGTTGTGTGTCAGTTAGGATTTCTATTGCTGTGATGAAGCACCATGGTGAAAAGGAACTTGAGGAGGAAAGGGTTAATATGGGCCATGCTTTTCTATCATCATCAGTCAAGGAAATCAGGCAGGAACTCCAGCAGGACAGGAACCTGGAGGCAGGAGCTGATGCAGAGGCCAGGAGGGGCGCTGCTCACTGGCTTGCTCCTTATGTCTTGCTTGGCCTGTTTTCTTATAGAACCCAGGACCATCTGCCCAGTGATGGCACCACCCACAACGGGCTGAGCCCTCCCCCATCCCTCACTAACTAAGAAAATGCTTTACAGGTTTACCTACAATCCTATTTTATGGAGGCATTTCCTTAATTGAGGAATCGAGGTTTTCTCCTCTCAAATGACTTAGCTCGGGTCAAGGTTACACAAAACTATTCTACACAAAACAAGTGTAGGGTCTAGACTTATGAGCTCCAACAGCTTTACTTCTCTGTTTAAACCCAGGCTGCAAAGTCTAACCTTGAACATTCAGATCTTCTACTTCCTATGCTCTTGAAAGTTTAAAAGCACTGGCTGAGTGTTTCACTGCTGTTGAGAAGTGTTTAAAATATCCAACCGATTTGGGGCTTAAAAGGAATGACATCCTTCAGATAGGTAATGCATGAACTCAGGATGGAGTTCCTGGATAAAGTCCAGCTTATTAGAAAAATGTGAATGATAACCATTGGTTTTGAAGTTTGAATATGAAGTTTCCTCCAAAGACTCATGTGTAGAAGGCCTGGTACTCAGCTGTCAGTTGGTCAATTCACCAAGAGCTGATAAGAGCCTGATGGTTTTGACCTAATCAATAGATTAATAATGCAAGGCCTATTGGGAGATGGTGGGAAGTAGCAACTAGTGCCTGATTGGGGGAAACAGAACACTGGGGCTCATGTTGTGATGGGCACTTTATGTACCTGGCTCCTGCTTGTCTCTCTCAGCTTCTGCCTATCACAAGTTGAGCACCTTGGTCCATCCTCCTTGGCACTGTGATGCTCCCGCTATGACTAACTCTTTGATGTGGCCTGCTACTCTTGTGATCCAGGGTCAGCTGCTCTTGCTGTAAATTCTTCTCCTTAGTATTTTATCACAAATATGAAAAAAATTGAGTAACACCCACAACATATGGAAATGTAAAGTGAAAACTCATTCTAGCCAAAACAGCTTGGAGAAGAAAAGGTTTGTTTCTGCTTATACTTTCAGGTCATAAGCTATAGCTAAGGAAAATGAGAAGTCAGAAGGAATTTGAAGCAGATGTCATGGAGGAATAATTATTATTTGTGGGCTTTCTGGCTTCTCATAGGATCAGGATCACACTTAGCTATCTTTTTATACTACCCAGGACTGTCCTCCTGGAATGGTGAGTCTCCCCAAAACCATTAAACCATTAATACTTAGGGAAACCTCCTACAGACATGCCCAAAAGACAGTACAACACAGGGAATTCCTCTATGGAAGCTTTGTTAAGCTGACAGCTAATACTAACTAGGATTCAATAGAATCAATGGTGATTCTACACGCACATTCATATAGTCAAAATAAAACCAGTTGGATGAAACAATTTTTAGAGCTGAGACTCTCACATCCAGGCAGTAAGACCACAAAATGATGCAGCTGGTTTAGAATAGGTTGGATGTATCTCAGAAGTACACAGCCCATTTACATAGTACTCATTGTCCACCCTTAACGATTTACCCTGGAGAAGGCAAACTATGCACACAAAGACATACTTACAGGAGAATGTCTCTAGAAGCTTTACTTGTAACAGCCTCAGTCTGAAACTCGTCCATAGACAATGTCACGCCCACACGGCTGCTTAGTAATAGAGAAGAGAACCCTCCAGTGCTTAGCAGAGGAGTAGATGTCACAATGATTAGGCTGAGCAAATGCCGCAAAAGGCAGAATATATACCGTATGATTCCACTTATAAAACCCCGGATGAAGTAAGCTTATTTGTGTTGTGAGATCAAAGATGACTAAAGGTTTCTCTAGGGAAGGTGTTCAGAGTAGGACAGACAAAAAGGCAACTGAAGGGAGAGAAAACCTTGTTCTGATTGTGCCGTTAGTTCTATGGATGCAAAATATGTCCACATTTATCAAATCATACACTCTAACTGTGTGCACTGTGTTGCATGTTAAACATACCATGATGTGGCTATTAAAATTATGTAGCGAATATTTCCCTTCCACATGTAAAATGGGTAGCATTTTAAAACAAAGCATTAAAGTTTAAAAACTGAAAAAATTAAGCGATGTCAAGACATTACCTTCAGGGCACTCAGATTATTGAAATGTGAGTTATTTGATGATTTTAAACCAAATAAACAGTCATTCAAATCTACCATAATAAAGCCTTAAAAACATCAGAGAAATAAATGCTGCACGGTATAAAATGCTAGCAATTCAACTAAGTCAAGAAAACTCAAGAAGGCCAGTCAGTCAGTCAGGTTGTGAGTACCGTCACAAAGCATATGATTCAAAACTACTGGGTCAAATTCATCAGACTTTAAAAAAAAAAACACCCCCCAAGCAAGTATGCGATTGCAATGGAAACATAGTTTACTCCTGGGAAAACTGATGATTTAGAACATCAACTGGGTCACATGAGAGCTAGTGCCAGCACCATAAAAACAGGAGGAAAATTGCCCCAAATGTAACAGCTATGTGCAATAAAAAACGAAAATAAATATCTTAATGATTTACATTAAAATTGCCAGTTACAAATGTGACAGGGAGAAAGTCATAAGAGTCATTAGCTTAGTAAGGAACAATGCCTCGGGCAGTTCTGCTACCAGGAGAATATAATATCCTGTTTGCATAAGTCTATACTCAGAAAAAAAGGAAAATATTAAACCACACATGCTGTGCATAAATAGAAGGAGTTGTTGTGGATTGATCATTTGAGTTTCTGTTTGTGAAATTCAAGGGGATCAGCTGGCAGGATTAAGATCCCTGGTGGCAAAATAAATATGTTCAATACGAGGAAGAGAATTCTGTTCCAGTAGCAGATCCTGTACGTGCTGCTTAGAACTAAGGTTGACTGCAGATATAGAGGACCTGTGCAGACTCACCCAGAGGGTCTGGGTGTGATTCAGGGGTACAGCCCTTGCCTGGAACACTTGGGAGGCCCTGTGATCCAGGTCCAAAAGCTCTCACCTTCCCTAAAAGAGGATAGAGTTCTTTCATGAGTCACACAATAGTTGTGGCATAGAACACTGAAGGGCTACATTCCCAATAACATTTTTAAATTGCCAGTCACCCCTAAATCAAATTCCAATATAGTAAAATCTAAAACCATTTTAGGATGTTTGGGTGGAGTTAGCCAGATAGTCATAAGTTACCCACTTTAAAGCTAAGTAATTGGATGATAGAGGTCTAATTTCTGAAGATACCCTGTCTCAATCCAGAATAATCAGGCTTGCTGGACTTGGGGGAAACTGTGCCACACACTCATGAAGATTACTCTCTTACTTTCAGCTCTAATGAAAAGGATAATTTATTTTGTTGGGACAGTAGTATAACATGAATTCCAAATGCTGCCATGGAAAAGCATAAGTGAGTATGAAAATCACAAACAATCCATCAGAAATTGAAACATGGATGGGCTATTTGTCACCACAGTATAGGACCAGGAAAGGACTTAGCATCCCACTTCATTGAGGAAGCACCACTTAATCTTATTAAGAGGTGAGAAGATATTTGATAAACTGCAGCAATTATATCTAATCACTGTGTTAAAAAAAGAGAGACAGAGGCTCTAACTCACAGAAACATTGAGCCCATTAGAATTCAGTCTGAGACACCATAATTAACGAGAGAAACTGGTGAAAATGTAATTAGTGCTATGAGCAGGTGAGCCATGCCAGCTCCCAGCCAATATTGTTCCTGGGGTCTCAGCCAGAACAGTGCAAAGAGGAAAAAAAAAAAGCAAAGACCTCAGAGAATAAATCTCAAAGCAGCCAGAGAGATGTTGGAGAGCTGGCTACTAATGGGGGCTCCAGAGGGGCTAAGGGCAGCTTCTGAAAGTGGGGATGCTCAGTGGCACTTCTGTGTTTTCCATGGGAACTGTAATTTAGTGACTCTTCCATGTGCTCCTGAGGTTTGGCTGAGAACTTGAATGTTGGTGTCTGTGGGATCTCAACTCAACAAGGGAAGTGAAGATCCCTGGAGAGACATGGAGAGGCTAGTAGGAGTGAGCAGTGCCTGACAGAATCCTTAATTCGACAGAAATTCACACAGTGTGGGGAATCTGGCTCCTTACTGAAGGAGAGGAAGCAGGGGGAGTCAGAAACTCATGGTCAAGGGTTCCCTACAGGACCGGAGAGTCCACTGCTGCATCCTTGTGTTCACATGAAAACATCCCTGGTCTTGTGTGATTTCCTCATACAAAACCAAGCTGTGAGATTTTTCTGTGTAAAAGAGCAGATTTCGCCCCATCTGCCACGAGATAAATACTTCTGAGGGTCCCCACTGTGATTTGAGGGAGCTGGTGAATTAGAAACTACTGATGACAGAACAGAACTGATCTTCATCTGTTTTGGCAAATGGGTCCCCAGACCCCAGGCCTGAGGAGCACTCGCCCTTCCTATCAGACCCCAGTCCTTGAGGAGCACTCGCCCTTCCTACCAGACCCCAGGCCTTGAGGAGCACTCGCCCTTCCTACCAGACCCCAGGCCTTGAGGAGCACTCGCCCTTCCTATCAGACCCCAGGCCTTGAGGAGCACTTGCCCTTCCTACCAGACAGCAGGCCTTGAGGAGCACTCGCCCTTCCTGTCAGACCCCAGGCCTTGAGGAGCACTCGTCCTTCCTGTCAGACCCCAGGCCTTGAGGAGCACTCGCCCTTCCTGTCAGACCCCAGGCCTTGAGGAGCACTCGTCCTTCCTATCAGACCCCAGGCCTTGAGGAGCACTCGTCCTTCCTATCAAGGCACAATCAGCTCGGAGCTCTAGCCACAGTGTAAGCAGACTGAGTACTGAAGGAGGCTTACATTGTGCTTTACGTAGGACTGGATTCTGCCCAAGAGGCAAACTGCCTACAGTTGGCCGAATCATAGCCTCTGGATCTTCCACCTCAAACAAAAGTCGAAGACCCTTGCTAAGGAGAGTGATTAGGCCATGAAAGGGACTTGAATCTTCCTTATAGCCTGAGGACGTGAGTATTCTGAGTCTGGACTGTTGAAGACAGGTGCGGCCTCTGGTAGCTAGAAGCTCTTTTAGAAGACTGAAGTGAGCCCCCAGATCCAGAGAGCATCATCATTCAGCCAGTGATCCCCTGGAACCACTGGTCCATAATTTTAGATTTGTCATGTATCATAGATAGAAAAGTAATGTAATGTCTTCTTAAGCAAGAATGCTACTATGTGCAGTGTAATGCAGGAAGGTCACTGGGTAGTTTGGAACATAGGAGTGATGCTAACTCGCAACTCGTCTCTCTGTGCTCTTTCAGAAGTGGAAATGAGTGTAAAACTTCAGACACTTAGGTGGTTTCTCTTAAAGACATTTAAAGAACTACTTTTGCCTTAGTTACTGCTCTATTGCTAAGAGATATCATGGCCAAGATAATTCTTATAAAAGAGAATATTTAATAATTTTTACAGTGCTAGAGGGTTAGTACATGACCACCAACATGTTGGTAGGCAGGCAGAGTGATGGTACCGTGGCTAACAGCTTTACCTTCTAATTCACAGGGAGCAGGCAGAAAGACACTGGCTTGGCATGAACTTGTGAAACCTCAAATCCCATCCCTACTGTCACATTTCCTCCAACAAGGGCACATCTACGATAACAAGCCCACACCTCCTAGTCCTTCTAATACTTTGCAGATAGTTCCATTCCTGGTAACGAAGGATTCAAATATATGAGTCAATGGGAGGCATTCTCATTCAAACCACCATACCCTCTGAGTCTGTATAGTAGTAAAAGAAAGCCACCACTTTCGTTTTTGCTTGTTAATTCTTCTCTCATATATTGCATCCCAACCTCAGTTTCTCCTCCCTCCTCTCACCCAGTGTCTCCCCACCCCCAGGGCTCTTTCCCTATCTCCTCTCTCCCCAAGATCCACCTCCCTCCCAGCTCCCCTCAGAAAAGAGCAGGTCTCTAAGGTACGTCATCCAAACACTGCATAACAAGATCAGATAAGCCCAGGAACACACTGTCATATCAAGAAATACAGGGCAACCCACAAAGAGGAAAAGGGCCCCATAAGCCAGCCAAAGAGTCAGGGCAGCCCACATTCCCACTGTTAGGGTTCCTACAAGAACACCAAGCTTTAGCAATGACTTATATGCAGATGATCTAGGTCAGACCCCTAAATAGACAAAACTAGAAAAAAAAATCATCCTAAGTGAGGTGACCCAGACTCAGAAGGACAAGCATGGTGTGTATTCACTCATAAGTGGATGTTAGCTGTAAAACAAAAACAACAACAACAAAAAACAATAACAAAATCATGCTACAGACCACAGACGCAAGACGCTAACTAACAAGGAGGGCTGAAGCAGAGAACACAAGGGTCTTCCTGGAGAAGGAAACAGAAGGCCACCATTTTACACAACAGAAACAACTGTTGCCAATACCATTGGGTCACAGCAGCCATTCATCCTTCTGCCTTCATTCAGAATTCCCCTCGGAAAATCAATCTGCAAAAGTCAGATCACCTGTAGTTGCCACAAACAATTGAACTTTCTGTGCATAAAGCAAATGCACGTAGACTGCAACTCCTTACACACTCATGCCTTTGTTCTTTTCTGAATTCTACTTGGTTCTTCCAGTTTCTCTCTTTTTCAATGGACAGCATCTCCTCACACTATTGTTCGCCATAGATAAGGAGGTGGTTTAAACAAGCACCTTAGCCACTCCTTTTTCCAGTGTCCTAACACTCCCCTCCCAAAACACACAGAGCTTCATTCCATAAAAAATACTCACATACTCCTTTCACACCCTGGAGTGACACTGATAACCCTTAACCTAGCTTTCTGTCTTTGAAGCACTCCTTTGGGTCATAAATGAATATTTGAATCATATTGCTTCAAAGACAAGGCCTCTGAGACATTCATCTGAATAAATTTTGATCAATTAATATGTAAGTATTGTTTTGCAAATGGAAAAAAACTACCAAACTCAAATTTGAGTATGCATTTATGCCTTGCATACTTTCTGATGTCTGAAGAGTTGATTTTTTGGCCTTCCATCCTTTATGATATACAGGATATAATATATCTTCCTATAACTTCCAGATGATGTTAGGATAGTCCATCCTGTGGGCTTCCATCTCTTAGGCACTTCCTGGTGATGTCAGGAAAGATGGATCCACATAATTTACAAGTCAGCAAGGTTGTATCTGAAACCATTGACTGTTCTGTCTTTAGTACATCTTGGACACATCTCCCTAAGACTATCACAGAGTATCAGTTTTAGTGACCTAGGAATGTCCTCCAGTGACTCCAGAATGACCTATGTAGGTGTGGTGGTTTAAATAGGTATGGCCCCCATCGATGCAGATGTTTGAATGCTTGGCCCATGTGGAGTGGCACTGATAGGAGGTGTGGCCTTGCTGGAGTAGGTGCGGTTTGTTGGAGGAAGTGTGTCACTGTGGGGGTGAGCTATGAGGTCTTCTATGCTCAAGCCATGGCCAGAGTGGCACCCAATCTCCTTCTGCTGCCTGTGGATTAAGATGTAGCACTCTCAGCTCCTCCAGCACCATGTCTCACCACACTCTGCCATGCTTCCCACCATGAAAATAATGGACGAAACCTCTGAAACTGTAAGTCTGTCACAGTTACATGTTTTCTTTTACAAGAGTTGCCGTGGTCATGGTGTTTCTTCACAGCAATGTAAATCCTAACTAAGAGAGTAGGAAACCTTGTGGTGGGAATTAGTGACAAAGTGGTCATTCCTTTTGGGAATGTCTTTCTTTTGAAATCTTGATCCACCTACTTTTGTTTCTGTCTTTACATACTCCTGTCCTTAAATACCAAGTCCAATAACACGGTGGCTCTGCCACTTTGGGGCTGATTTTAAACAGCAAAGAGATCGTTTGCGGACTCTTTACTGCCACACATTTCCACTTCATTATTAGAATTCTGATTTTACTCTGTCCTTGAATTAATTTATTGTTATTAGAAATAAACATAGAACTAGTTTGATTTTTCTGAATTACATGAATGGCAAGCTGTATTCCGAGTTTGTATGTAATTTTCCTCATCTTACCTAAGAGCATGAAGCATTAGTTATTTTACTGTTTGAATTATAGCATTAGCTTCCAATAGGTATAAATATATGTGCCAGGGTTCCATAATGTGTTTTCCCTCTGTGGGTTATGCAAGATATGTCAATCAGACCCATGTTTCCTCCTTTATCTGAACATTTTCAGACCTTAATCACTTTGAGTTCATGACGCCATTGCCAATCTCACCTATCATACCTGTTCTTCCAAATACTTGGTGAGATGTAGTTCAATGGCAAGATATAACTTGTGGACTCATATGTTTCAGGCCAGTTGAAACAGCTATAAGGATCCACCCAGGACAGACCACAGCACCAAGGGATCCCTGCAAGGACATGCCAGGGCTCCATCTGTGATTCCACTCAGGATCCTTTGCTTTTTAACCTATCTTTACATTGGATTTATAGACTACTTTGGAGGAAAACCATTCAATTTCCAAGAGCAGCAGGAATTTTGAGTCAGAAAGTCAGCAACAATGACTGATTGTTTAAGTCTTTTTATCTCTCCTTATAATTAATCCTCAGCATCAAATGAAACCTGTGTTTGTATATTGAGTTTGTGTATGTCTGTGTGTCGTGTATGGCAGAGATGTATATCGACCTATGGACATACATACATAGGTCCACCTGTGTGGCTGTGTGCTTCTGTGTATGTCTGGGTGTATGTGTGAACATGTTGATAGCTTTTCTGATGAAGGCAAGGGCTTTCTAGGATAACACAGTTGGACTGAAGACTTTTCTGCTCCTGCATCTAGAATGTTCCCACTTGCTTGACTCACTCCCCCTTCCCACTTTGCCCCCTCACTTTATGAGCACATATCCGCATTCATCTAAGATGTTATTTTATCCACACTTCACTCCTTAGGAGGAGAAAAAGTAGCTCCAAGGAGATCTTACCTACATTTTCATAGCCTGATGGCAGAAGTCCTGCCTAGGGAGGGAGAAAACAGCACAAAAACAATGCCTGTGATTTTCTGGATGCAGAATCTGAAAGAGAGTGTTCTCAAGGCCTACAGCATCCATGACACATGATACTTAAGGTGGCTAGACTCAGCTGCATTTCATAGTTATAGTTCTAGCTCCAATGCTAAGCAAGTTGAGCAAACTATTATCCAAAGCCTCTCTTGTGTAACAGAAACGCTTCACGAATCTCAAAGTCAAGAGCCTTTTGAGGCTGGCCATTCATGAATAAGCCAGACTGTTCTCTTTAGAGCTGCTGTGGCATTATATGAGAGCTTTGAGGCTGCTTTAATTAAAGTTATCTGAATAGAGTACAGTATGCCAGATGTTCATAATGAATATAATGTAGCTTATGTAATGTTATGCCATCATGGAATATATTGGAATGGTGTGACTCTCTATTATCTGCCATAATAAATCGAAATTTATTTCACTGTGTTTAAGCATCAAGTACTTCTCAAACTCTATAAATTAGCTTAGTATTTGAGCTTCGCCTTATGGTGAAGGTTTTCAATAGAGATAATTAAAGATCTCTTCTGGCAAAATTAGTGCACATTATTTCCACTAGAATTAAACATACACAGGGGATACTGTACTCTAAGCTATCGATGCCTTTGATTGACATTCTAAAATGGAAACATCAGTTGAGCATCTTTCACTTCTTCACACATTTGCCTGTACTGCACAATGTCTAAAAACTGTAATTTATTCTCATAAGATATCTGCCAAGCACAATGCTAGTCTAATACTTTTTAAGGTGGAAGCTATTCAAAATCTTCAGCTAGTAAGCCCCTGGTGTCTGGGCTCCTGAACATCTGGGGCAACCCTCTTGAGGTCAGTGTGGAATGCTCAGTGATGGGGCAGGATTTCTACAGGAGAAGGAGCAAACGAGGGACTGCTCTCATGATGGCAGCATGAGGGTAGGGAGACATTAATTCTTCTTACACTTGAGTTTTTACAGAGGGTGCATATGCATTATGGGATTGTGGAATAGAGGAACAATGAACACTATGGCTGAGGGTGAAGTCTTCTAAACGGGAGAGCCTCCACTCTTTTGTCCTGGGTTGGAACTGTTGATCCTCTCTGACTGAAGACCCTGACTTCCGGACTGCTGCAGATCAGGGCTACTCTGAGCTAATCTTGGCAACAGCTGGTGCCATGTTGACTAGATGGCCAGAGTGTTGGTTCTGAAGGGCTAGACACAGAGCCGAATATGATAAGCAGGAATGTGTTTGCTTACATAGCTAGAGTGCTGGCCTATAAGTTTGCTTGAAGCAATGGCCAGAAGGGGTCATCATGATAGCAAGGTCTTGGACAAGACAAGAGATGAAAGAGGATCGGAGTTTGTCTTGTAGGGTAGTGAACCTGTGGAGAGATCAAAAAGGGAGAGAGTGGGGGCAGACAAAGCTTGCCTTATGAGTGAAGGCTGTGGACTGACCAGTCAGAAGTGTATTTCTGACTAGGTACAGCCCAGCACAGGTGTGTAGTCTAGCCACGTTAAACCATTGATTCTGATGTCTGTGAACTTCTGACCCCTGAGTGCAAGGAGACAGCCAGATGGATAACAGAGCAATATAACCTTAGTTCCTCAGGTGAGTGAAGCAAGAGAATTAAAATTTCATGGTTTGCCTGAGCTATGATGTGAGTTCAAAGCCAGCCTAGAAACCTTTGAGATGCTGTCTCAGTGAAGAGAATGAAATGGAGGGAGGCCTGAAGATGCAGCTCAATGGTTCACTGACACCCTGGGCTCAGTCCTCATCCCTGGGCGAGGGAAAGGTGAGGAAGGGGCTTGCAATGGGTGTGCTCTCTCATCCTGAACAAGGAACTTACACTATGGTGTACTTTGTAAGGATATTTGTAAAAATTTAAGTTTTTTCCCCTATGGAAGGGTATTTTATTAACTTCCAGGAACTTTCCACCTAAAATGACAAGTCATATCACTTTCGAATTAAATGAAACTTGTAGGTTTTTTTTCTGTTTTCTGCAAACTCCACACATGCTAAACCCCCTTCAGCTTTCCAGCAGTTCACATCCCCCCCCCCCAAGCTGGCTCATTCCCACAGAAGTGCCTGTACCTGTGGTTCGTTCATATCCACATTCCAACTCACTCTGAGCGAAATGAACTAAACCTTAGGAGACACAAAGGAGTGGAACAGTAAACTTAGTTAGTTAAAAACTGGCCTTGAGAAAAGACATGTTGGAGTGATGGAAAATAAAATACCAGGAAAATCCTTTGGAATCTGATTTAATGAAGACCAGGGGAAGTGCTCACTAAAGACCTGGGAAGGTCAGCCCAACAGCTTGCTGAAGAACAAGGTCCGTCATTCTGCTTGCCCAGTCAAATTGAACAAGGCCAAATCAGTTTGGAAGTCTCTTTCAGTGCAAAATGGGCATTTTAATTTTAAAAAAATCAATGGTGACATGCAGTTATTTCCTACCTTAAAATTGAGGTGAACACCAAAAGAAAATTACAGTCATACAGTGATTATTAGAAATTTTCCTTCATAGAAATATTATTCAAGATGTGTGGGCAGGTCCTTTGAAAGTTCAGGCATCTTTGGTGATCCTTATTCCTCAACTTGGAACAATTAATATAGCTATATTTTAATAGCAATATTTCACTGATAATAATGTGTGGCATCTTTCACAATTATACTGTTGATAAAGTAATACATGTGGTAACATCGTGACTGTGTTTATATATATGTATATAGTATGTATTCATATATATATATCCATGTATACATACTAGGAAGCTGACCTAAATTAACTATTGATAATGGCTGAGGTAAGCGCATTTGTATATCTATCAGCTTATTTAACTGTAGAAGCTAAACTTCTGAAAGTGAGGACAGAGTGGCACTCTAAAGTTTTCAAGCTATTGATTAAGTTTCTTCAGAGTCAAAATTACAGGTAAGAGTGTTTATGCTTTTGAGTAGTTGAGTCACTTAACTCTATCTAAACCACAAAGGTAAAGAGGCCTACTCCCGAGTCTAGGAAGATATGTCAGTCAGTAAAGAGCCTATTTAAAAAAAATGAGGAGTTTGGATTCCCAGTATCCATAGAAGCATGAATCTGTGACCCCAACACTGGGTGATAAGCATGAACCCCTGGAGCTCATTTGCTGCCAATGAACTGAACTGATAAGTTCCCAGCTCAGTGACAGTCTCTCTTAAAAAAAAAAAAAAAAAAAAGCAAAGTGGAATACAATAGAGAATCAATCAATCTTTGACATCTACTTTACATATATGCACACACACACACAGACACACACACACACACATGCGCACGCGCACGCACACACGCACGCGCACACACAAACACACCACAGTTTGCTGCTAAGCCTTTCATTTGTCTGAACAATGGTTGCATTTGGTCAAAATCATCAGTGAGGATGCAGATCCAGGGGTATCCATTGTTCCAGTGTACGAGATGATGGACAAGGTCCAAAGATCATAATTGTTTCCTGGAGCTGGCCTCTTTTTCTTGCCTCCTCCAGTTCAGTGGCAGTTGCAAAGGTGGGTTCCTGGCCAATCATTGATCCTATGCTGGCTCTCTTCTAATTCTCAAGTTTCCCGTCATAACAACACAGATCACAGGATCCCACCTAGATTGAACTGGGCAGTCATCCTACCTCACATAAGATGAAGGATTGAGAATTTGGGCTAAACATTTGGAACAGAAGATTTTTCTATTTCTTTTTTAAATAAATTTATTTATTTGTTGTTTCAGGTTACATCTCCATCATATTGTCCTCTTTCCCCCCTTTCCAGCCCCGCCCTCCCACCCTCTACCCCCTAACCCTTCCATCCTGCTCCTCTGGAGTGGAGTGTCCCTACATAACAGTCTCTTGCCCCAGTTCAGAAATTATATGAAGGACAAGAGCCTCTTCATACACTGGGAGCCTACAAGGCAGTACCACCAGTGAAAAGTGTCTCATTGCTAGGGAGGGAAAACTAAAAAAACAGACCAACAAACAAACAAACAAACAACAAAAAAATAAATAAAATAAATAAAAAGTCTATGTCCATGTTCCCTTTGGTGTGTTGGTTGTAGTACAGATATCCTGTACTATATTTCATTGTTATTTTTATTTTTATAATTTTAAGATTAAGATCCAATATGACTGCTTAGATTTTATATAACTGAATATTGACATTTATTACTAAAGATCAATCAAATACTTAAAAGCATAGAAAACAGCTACCTTCTGAACACAGATACCATCTGAGGAATCTGCTCTCCAGTTCCGTCTGGGACTCTGAATCTATGGATACTTACTCTTCAGAGAGCAGAGTGACTCTGTGTGACAGAGGGAAGGACTGAGCCACTGTTACTATCATTCATTCACTCAACATTTTTAGTCGAGATCCACTGCTTCGCAGATTCTGCTAGCATGGAAGAAATCAAACTAAAACAATGTCAAGGCAGGAGACTGATACTGAGCAGTTACTAGGGCTACAGCATCATAGGGCAACTAGGCTGGGTCAGGTGATGCCAAACATCTGGCTGAGACATGACATTTCCCAAACCTTTTGCATTATATGTTGAAGGTTTTCATTATGCCCTTCTTTATTATATATTTGTATTAATTATTTGAGACTTTTATACAATGTATTTTTGTAGAGAGCTGCGATGTGCCACGCCCTAAAGATGGCGCCGGTTTCCGCCTTCCACCAGCCCGACGGTGAGCGCTCTCGATGATAAACAAGTCCATATTTGGCTAAGACCGCTGATCTGGCTTGCTTCCGCATACGTGGGCCTCTAAGATAGCACCACATGGCTTTACTTGATTGGCTGTTCATTTAGTATTTAGCCTGTGGGTTGGGTCTGCCTGGGCATTCGGAAGACTGTTTTCAAGGGACCTGAATAAACTGCTGGAGAAGAGCTTTTGTGAGTTGTGTCATCCTTGCTGGTCGAGGGGGACGCAACATATTTTGGTCATATTAATACAATGTATCTGGTCATATTTATAAAATATATTTGGTTCATATTTATACAATGTATTCTGGTCATATTAATACAATGTATCTGGTCATATTAATTCTCCACTTTTCCAATTGTAACTCTGCCCAGATCCCTACCCAGTACATTCATTTTCTTTCTTTTTCCTTTTTCAAAATAACTCATCTAGTCTAACTTGTGCTGGCCATATGAGACAGGTATGAGGTGACCTGAGGGAACATGCTCAACTTATATGGGGCCACACCCTTAGTTCTTTCCTGAGAAGTCAGCAACTGTCCTTTCCAGTTTAGTTAAGGGTGGAGGCCCATGAACCTCTTCCCTGTCCATGTGACAATGTTTCCTGGCTTGATCTTTTGGAATACATTCTAATTCATATATAATTATATCACTTTCTCCCTTCTCTTTCCTCCCTCTGACCAATTCCAAGTGGCTCCCCTCCAATTCCTTCCATTCTCCTCCCTGCTTACTCTCAAACTGAGAGCCTCTTGGCAATTGTTGCTGTTCTATATGTGCGCACAAATGTTTAGATACAACCAGCTGAGTCCTTTTATGGTCGTTGCATGTATATGATTTCAGTTTGGGGGATGACCACCCTGTATTATACAATTAATCTTGTATAGGCCTGTGCAGGCAACAACAGCTACTGTGAGTCCATTGTGCTCCAGTCTTCCCTGACTTCTGGATCCTAACAGTCTGGCCGCCCTCTCTTCCCCAAAGATTCATGAGCTTCAAGGGGACCTGATGTAGATATCCCACTTGTGGTTGGGAACTCCACTGACATTGTTTGTTTACATACCACAGTTTCCTTGTACCGAAGAAAACACTTAACACACCAAACCCTTCTTAACTGATCACAAGTGTGGCATGGTCTTGCTTGGACCCAAACTGCTATTAGACAGATTACACAGGAATTTGCAGGTCATTACAGGGCATTGGCACTCCTCTGAGAGGCACTACAATCTTAGAGCAGGCTTGAGAGGTTCCTTCACAGTTGTAAGTGCTCAGTCTCAGAGAAGAGGCAACATGGGGCCCAAGAAGGATACGAAGCTGTATATTGATCTATGGGATGCCATCTACAGGTTATAGCTGTAATACAGTTAGAAAGAAGGGCATGATTTTAGGGTCATAGTGGTAGCTGTGGGTCCAGGGTTGTCTGAGTCCATGTTTATGTGGCAGTAAGATAATCTGGGGGTTCAAAGGATAAATGTAAGAAAAAGGAAGTGTTGCTGCAATAACTAAATGGTGACGTTAGCAAGGACTGACAAAGGAAAGGTGATGGGTGGAAACAACTCAAGGAGAGGAGGAAGGTATAGATTTAGACACAAGGAGCTTGAGATTTCAGAAATATAGGGCAGAAGTTGTCCCCTCTGAACCTCAGTGGACAATGTTTCTGTGACAGCTGCACTTCTTGATTCCTGCCATGGCTTGGACTGTTGCTCAACATAATCCAGTCCTGAGCCCATCCTGTCCATGGCCTATGGAGTTTACTCCTCAGGGCCTGGCCCTCTCCTCATTTTTGGAAAGTTGTTTGAATTCGCCTTTCTTGGGGATTTTTTCAGGCTATTTTAATGGGAATTCTCTTTCCTGTTTCATGGACTGTCAAATATTTGTCTTGTATGCATCTCACTTTTTGCTGTCTTTCTCTACCTCTCCCCAGTAGAGCATGTGCTCCGAGAGAGTGGTACGTCTGTGGTCCTTTCTCCTCATGGACTGTCTCATGCATATACACTGGTGGGTTATCAGTAAATATTGGCTGCAGGGATAAGCAGATGATCTTACATTGTTTGTATCATTTGTGATCCTTTGAAAACCTGGAGAACTGTTAATTCTATCCATTAAGTCTCAGTGGATGAGGCCCACCTAAGCTCATACCAGGGGCAGCACTGGCATTACAAAACATCCCTGTGTTCAGTCCAAACCTGCCGAAGGAGGAGCTTCCAGTGGGACTGTCTTTAATTTCTCTGTATCCCTTTGATGTTGGTGAGCCTCATCTGCCTGCTGATATTGAAGCCATGTGCCTCCAGGAGAGAGCTGAGACCTTCTCCAGATGTGCTCCTCAGCTTTGGCAGCAATCATATTTTTATCCATTTTGAACATAATCTCCTTGATTGATACAAGGAGCCCTATGTAGAGATTCTTAAAATTTACCTAACAGCTGCATAGTCAGGTCAGATAAGATCATGGTCAGAATATGTTCATTTCAGAGGGAAAGATGATGTAATGTCTACCCTATTTGCCTCTATTCTATAAGGTCCAAAGTTTTTGGGATTTAAGCTCTCAGCTTTTATAATCATAGATGTAATAAGGTCACTATTGGAAATATGCTAAGTGTCCAAGGAAGTGTATGTGTAAGGGGAGAAAGGCTTTTATGAATAATTTGTTTGGACCTGGGATGGTAGCTCAGCAGCCAAGTCCTTCTCTGGCATGCACACTTCTCTGGGTTGGTTCCTCCAAACTATCAAAAGAGGAAATGAGGTTTGTCTCCCGTGAAGGATGTGCTTACAGGGTATGCGCTGTAGTTAACATCAGAAGTGCTCTTGATCTCAAATGTCTTCCTTTGTAGACTGCATGGCTTTCCTGATTACTTCTCTGCAAAGCTAGTTGGTAGACTACAGAAGTCCTTCAGTTGGGCACCTGCAAAATCAGCCTTGTTTGGAAGTGGGTTTGCTTCAAATGTAACTGAGTCTTGATAGGACCATACCAAGTTGGAATAGGTCTTAACCATGAAGGCAGGTGTTAGGAGGGATGTGTAGGCTTCTGCTGTGTGTTGAAGGAGACAGAAGTTGATCCGTTTACCTGCCATGTAGTGTTAAGGAAAGGAGCCAGCAGACAGAAGGTTAGAGAGAAATGTAAGGTGCCTTCTGAGCTACCCAGCTTTCTGTTACTGCAAGAAATGCCTAAGATTAGGCTGTAAAGAAAGGTCGGCTTGTTTTATCCCATGGTCTTGGAGTTTTCAATCAACAGAGAGTTGTCCCCATTGTTTTTGGCTCTGTGTTGGGACAGCACATTACATGTGATAGAAAAATAGTAGCTTAACTTACGGTGACAAAGAGACAGTCAGGGACTGTGTTTTCATATCCTGTTCATTCCGCCGGTGGCTTACCATTGTCACACTAGGTGTCATCTACTAAAGGGTGCCACCATCTCCCAATAGTGCAGATGGAGGACCAGGGCTTCCACACAGACACCTGTGAAGGCACAACTGCAAAAACAAACTCCAGGTGGTGGTTCATCCCCATTCCCTCCGTGTGGCCCTGGCTGTTGTCCTGGTTTTCAGATGTCTGTCCTCAGAACCCTGAGAGAATGTGTTTCTGCTGGGTGTGGCCATATTGACTGCTGGACCTGTGCAGCTGTGGGATGGGAACTGATCATTGTTCCTAATCCCCCAGGGTCCTGCTACCAGGGGTTCCAAATGGAAATGCTTCTGCCAGCTGGAGAGATGGAGCTGGAACCGGAGGATAGAATTCCGGTTGGGGGGGCGGTAAAGTGATTGATGGAGGAGGGAGGGACACTGGTGTGTGCCACAGATGTGTACCAGGAGAAGAGAAAGGGAAGTTTTCCTTTGAAGCTAGAAAATAAGTCTAAAATTTTGGATGTCAGATAGGAATGACCTCTATAAAATGTTATTTTCTGATCGTTCGACAACTGAAGAAGAAAATGGGAACTGTTAAGACTGTTCTTGAACTAAAATTGCAGATATTTTATTTCCATATGCTCAAGGAAAATCATGATTCAAATGCGAAGAGGAGTTATGGATAATAGATTTCTTATAGTAAAAGTGAAATTAATACAAACTCGATGGCAAATGCATGATGCCCTAGAACAAGCCAAGTGTCCTTGAGGGATGAAGCAGGTTTCGTTTGTTTGTTAGGTTCAGTGCTAAATTATTTGGAAATGCTGAACACAACCCTGAGAATTTCACAGTTCCATTTGTGCAAATTAATATAAATTGGAATGATAGAGGCCTGAAATTGTAGCTAGAAGTCTTTTAAATGTTGATTTTCCCCTTGATTAATGTGCAACTTGGAGGATTGTGAGGCCCCTTGCCTTCCCTTGAATTGTCTTCTGTCAGAAGAAGGGGAAGATCCCCCTAGCTCCCAGCCTTATCTACATTCTGCCTCTGCCTCTGACAGAGATGTTGAGAGGATAAAGCGATCACACACATGAGAAGTTCTGGGAGATTCTCAGAAGCAATCTAATTTGCCTACTTAGAAGGTTTACTGAGAGGATAAAGGGAACTCAAATCCCTGTGGAGTGTTGTGAAGCTCTCTGAAGAAAGGCAGTGACTCCCACGCTACGAACTGTCACGCAGGAGAGTGGAAATCAAGTGTGTTCAAACCCGCTGCAAAGCCCTGAGAACAGGCCTTCCCTGTGGGCTGTTCAGCTGTCTTGTGATTATACACAATAGGTTAATCCTCTGCTTTACGGCATCATTGTATCCTACCTGGAGACAGAGGCAGTCCTGCAGGCTTCAGTGATGGTCCTAACAGAACTCTTACCCAAACATTGCTGAGAGAAACATCTGAAAGTAGATGAAACAAAAGCAAATACTAGATGTGTTCTCAAAAATGTCACCTGTATGCTGGGAAGATGGTTCGACAATTAATGTGCTTGCTGTAGAAGCAAAAAGATCAGGATTTCAGGTTAGATCCCCAAACCCATATAAATGCCTAGTGGGTGTTGAAATTCACCTACAATTCCAGCTTCAGAAAATGACAATGGAGAAGGAATCCCAGAACAGTTTAGTTATAGCGCTAGCTAGCCGTACCAGCAAACTCTGGGTTATGCCTTAAAAGAGCAAGGTTAAAGAGCACTTGAGAAGGGTTCTCAAATGTCAGCCACAGGTTTACACACATACATACACGGACACATGGAAACAAGAAAAATATGCCAGCTGTGTGTGTCCCTGTGGCTCTCCGAGGTGCTACAGATGTTTGCATTCCTCTGGCCTCCGGCAGCCCTGCCTCTGTGCCCTGGGTCACACCCTGGTCTGGTTTTAGCCTGAGCCCTCATCTCTGGCTGCTTCTGAATGGAGCCTACCTTGCAGGCAAGGCTCTGCCTGTCTGTTCTGTTTCCTTCACCTCCACATTTACCCAGACTTCAAGTGTGACACGAACAACTCCACTGCCCTATGGATGGCCTGTGGTGCCTTTAGTCACGTTTGTCAACAACTGTTGACATTCAGCCTCTGCTCCATCCACTTCTTATGGTCACTCAAAAGACCCAACCCAGCCCAGGAAGTGGCCATGGGGGACCTCTGGTCCTCCTGCCACATTCCTCTGTGAAACCTGTCTTTCAAGATCTGTTCAGCTCCCTGTTTAAAAAACATGTGTGTGTCTATCATTCACATAAGGAGACAGGGCACAGAGCGGTCATGAAAAGTGGAGTACTGTAAAATAAAGTCTGGTTCTTCTTCCACAAGGGTCAGACAACTGAGATATGAGCCCTGTCATTCATCCATAATGTGTGAATGGTGAGTCCTCCTCGGGTGGTTAAAATGGTTGGGAGAACTCTACATAAACTTCAGCCATTTGAAGTCATGCTCTATCATAGTTTAACAAGCAATAGCCAATAAAACATGAAAGTTCACTGTAGTGAGAATATTGGTTTCTTGAAAAACCCAGTTGTGTAGTATTCCATTGTGTAAATGTACTACAGTTATGCTTTTTTTTTAATCCATTCTTTGTTTGAAGGGCATCTGGGTTGTTTCCAGTTTCAGGCTATTATGAATAAAGCTGCTATGAACATTATTGAGGAGATGTCCTTGTGGTTTGGTGGAGAATCTTTTGGATATATGCAAAGGAGCAGTATGGCTGGGTCTTGAGATAGAAGTATTCCAAATTTTCTAAGATATCCCAAAATCAATTTCCAAAGTGGTTGTACAAGTTTGCATGCCCACCAGCAACGGAGGAGTGTTCTCATTTCTCCACAACCTCACCAGCATGTGCGATCTTTGGAGTTTTTGACCTTAGCCATTCTGACAAGTGTGAGATGGAATCTCAGAGTTGTCTTGAGTTGCAAACCTCAAGAGATCTGTAGCATATGGCATATAAATATGTTTTCTTAACTTAAGATTTTTAGATAGTTAGTCATGTTATCTTCTGACAGCACCCCACATTATATTCAAGTAGATGATAAGCATCAAACAATCTCCATTTGGAGATGGCTGCATTAGTGGCAAGCTAGCCACAGAGAAAAAAAAAAGCCCTTGCTTCAACTGTAGACAGAATGCTGTCCAAACAGAACAAAACTAGGAAGCAGGTAAGTCGACAACCTCAATCTGCCAAGACAGGCTAGGCAAGTCCTTCATAATTTCTGCTTTACAACACAACTAATGGCTGTCAGAGAAACTGGGCCAAAAGGCTGAAAATAGATGCTCCAATGTATTGAGATAAATTGGGGACAGCCCAGCAGCCAGTTGTCTGTCATTTCTTAGTTTTGGAAGGTGCTTGTTCTGTACTTCCTGTTTATTCAGACATATTTACTGTTCTCAGATCTCTCATGTGGTTGAAGACTAGATAGTTATAGTCTCACAGTTAAGTTTTAAATTCTTTAGGAATTAAATGAATGTTATAGGTCTAAGAAGATATTTTGAAGTTGATAATACACATTAGAATGGAAACTGATAGGTATAGAAGTTTAAACTCATCAAGATAGATAGATAGTAGAATAGTATTATTAGTTGCCAAGTACATATGGACTGGACATTGGGAATGTATGTTATACATTACAATTTTCATAATTGTTGCCTAATTTTTCTTATTATTTCATGTTGTATTTATTGTTATAAGAAAAAGAGCCTTTTATTGGACTAAAAGGGGGAGTTGTTGGGGGAAAATATATACTTAACAGATATTTTTAAAGAAGTTATGTTGTGTTATGTTATGTGAATATGTTTTTGTTTTAATCACAGGTATGAGTTATGGGACTCCTTTAGATTGTCCACAGCCACTAACTATGATTTTTGTCATGCTCTAGGAGGGATATGAATTTTGCCAGCTGCAGATAGTTTGTTTGGAATTCTGATAAATATTGAGAAGATATAATTATGAGAGCTCCAAGAGGACCAGTGGCAGCTGCTGCTGGTTCCTGATACTGCTTTTGCTATTGCTGCATTGCTGAATTACTAGACTGATGAATTGCTGGATTGTTGAATTGCTGAATTGCTGGATTGCTATATTGCTGGATTGCTGGTTGGAGGTACTCCAACAACAAAGATTAGACTTGTTCCAAGGAACTAGAATCCCCTAATCAGCAGGAAGGGCTCTAAAGAGGTCTACATCCCCTTTCCA
This sequence comes from Lophiomys imhausi, assembly GCA_907164525.1. Lineage (NCBI taxonomy): Eukaryota > Metazoa > Chordata > Mammalia > Rodentia > Muridae > Lophiomys > Lophiomys imhausi. The sequence goes on from CAJQZJ010032670.1 coordinate 3,427,264, forward strand.
GTATAGCCTTCTTTCTTTCCTACCTAGTATTGAGGGATTGGAACGGATTGGGTTATAGAAGGGCATTTAAAATAGCTAAAAAGCCCTCGTTACAGTGTTTCTATAATAATTTTCACAAACATAAATCAACACACAGCCAAATCAATTAGTCACAATTAGAAATTACACATAGAAAAATTGAGCATATTCTACTAAATCTTTAAGTATATGAGTTCATGTTTTATAAGAAGCATAAAAAATTATCCATTTGAAAAAAAACTTGCTATCTGAACAAAGGGTTCAAGGAAAGGGAATTGTTGAATGTCTGCATTTCAAAAATAGTAATTGAAAAAAGATTATTTCTGTGGAATTTTATTGAGTAAAGATCTATGATTTCTGTTTATAAGTGAATAGTATTACAGCTTCCTTTTCCTCATTTACATAAAATGATTCCAAATAACTATTCCTTCTCTTCCCTTGGATGCAAATAAAATTTTATTTTCATCTGTAATATCCAAAGAAAATAAAATTAGTAACCAAGGGGCCCAAAGCTTTAAAGTTCTGTACTAATTAACTATAATGCTTTGGTAGATGATCTTCAAGGTAGTCACAGATCATTCACAACAGTCAGCTATGATTGTGGGATAATTCTATATATCCAATGCATTTCTCAATGATGTTGAATATAAAATATTTGTTAAGCTATGAATTGTGACCTTACACACACACACACACACCACATGCACACACATACATACACATATACACATATATACAGATACATACACATATACACATATACATACAAGCATATACACTCATACATACACACAAACACATACATGTACATAAGCACATACATATACACTTGTATATACATACACATACACACACACCACACACAAACATACACACATATGTACACATACATACACATAAACACATATACATATACATATAAACGTACACACTCATACATATATACAAACACATACATGTACATAAACACATACATATACACATGTCTATATATGCACAAATATACATATAGATATACACACATGCACACATACAAAAGGGGAAAGAAGTGGTGGGATTGGGTGGAGTCGGTTCTCTGATGGAGAGGCCTCAGCACCTCAAAAGCTCAGTGTGTTTATTGCATATAATTGAACAGAAGGGTGAGATTATGTAAGGGAGGTGTCTTCAGACAGACAGTAAATTACAAGGAAGAGAAAGTTATGGTGGACATTTTCTGGGTACAGCATCAAAATCCACACGGACAAAAAGAAAACTTTGTCATTTTCCTCTGGCCCTCATCCCAGGAGGTGAGACTTTACCGTTTTCCCATCATTTGAGGCTAGAATCCTTCATGCCCATTTCAACAATACACACACACACCTTCATTCCCACATGCAGGGCTTCCTCTATACCCCACAACCATGGGCTCCATGCAAACTTCCAGAGATCAGATCTCACCAAAAGGGAACTGGCTCCTTTTCTCTGGAGATTTCTTGATAGAAATAGTGCCTATTCTAAGCTGTGTGAAATAATGATTTTCAGGCTGTGCCTTGACATTAGACTTCATTTTCTTTCTTTTTTAAATATTTATTTACATCTACATTGTAGGATCCTCTTTCCACCCCTCCCAGTCCCACCCTCACACCCTCTTCCCCCTATCCCTTCCATCCCACTCCTCTGGAGTGGAGTGTCCCTACATAACAGTCCCCCACCCCAGTTCAGCAGTCATATGAGGGCCAAGAGCCTCCTCATACACTGGAGGCCTACAAGGCAGCACCACTAGGGCAAAGTGTCTAGACTTCATTTTCAAAACACTTGGCTGAATTTGAGCCAAACACTGAGGCATAGTGACTCTGTGTCTCATTTGTGCATGCAGGTACCACCACCTATTAGCAGCAACCATGAGACAGACTGATAACATTTCTGAAGGTGATTTCTATGTATCTAGGGAAGTAGACTGGGAAACATGGGCACATGTGTGGGTATTAAAACTACACTAGCAGGGCCAGGAGATATCTCTGTCTGTAAAGCACTTCCCTCAAAAGCCTGAGAACCCAATTTGATCCCCAAAATGTATCTTAAAAACAGGCATGATGGCTGGTTTTTTTGTTTGCTTGCTTTACATCTGGAAACCCAGAACAGAAGAGACGGAGCTGGGAAAGTAACAGGGACTTGTCCTGACATCACCATAATCACTTGTCATGTTCCGTGCTATGTCTCAAAAACACAACAAACAAGACAAGATGGACATCTGAGAACAGCAGGCCAAAGTGCCCTCCTCCTCACATGAATGCACACATGTGCATCTATTCTCTCTCTCTTTCACACACACACACACACACACACACACACACACACACACACACACAAGGTGGGCAACGCCTCATTTCTATTTACAAGGCCCAAGGACATACAAAATATACTAGACTAATGAAAGCAGGTATGACATGCTCAACCCATAAAGACAGGGACTCCCGATACTTCAATGGTAATGGATCCTTGGACTGTCATGGAGCCAACTACTGCCTATGTTGGCCACTGGATAAAGAATACCAGATTCCTCCTTTGTGAATTCTCGGTTTAGCTCTGTTTCCAATTTTTTGATTGGATTATTTGGTTTCTTGGAGTTTAATTTCTTCAGTTCTTCATAAATTATGGATATTAGCCCTCTGTCAGATATGGGGTTGGTAAAGATCTTTTCCCAATCTGTAGGCTGCCGTTTTGTTTGAATGACAGTGTCCTTTGCCTTACAGAAGCTTTTCAGTTTCATGAGGTCCCATTTGTTGATTGTTGGTCTCAGGTCCTGAGCTGTTGGTGTTCTGTTCAGGAAGTTGTCACCTGTGCCAATTAGTTCAAGGGTTTTCTCCACTTTCTCTTCTATTAGATTTAGTGTGTCCGGCTTTATGTTAAGGTCTTTGATCCATTTGGACTTAAGTTTTGTGCAAAGTGATATGTATGGGTCTATTTGCATTATTTTGCATGTTGACATCCAGTTGGACCAGCACCATTTGCTGAAGATGCTGTCTCTTTCAATTGTATGGTAAAGGCCAAGAGACACTTGAAATGCTCAACATCCTTAATCATCAGAGAACGCAACTTAAGATGACTCTGGGTTTCCATCTCACACCTTTCAGAATGACTACGATCAAAAAATCCCTGCTCTACAACAAATGTCTGTCAGAGAAACAGGACCCAAAGGCTGAAGATTGATGCTGGAATGTATGGAGAGAAAATGGGAACTGTCCAGGCAGTCATTGGTATGTTCTTTCTTAGTTTTGGAAGCTGTAGGCCCTGCACTTCCTATATAAGCAAATATATTTATCCCTCTCAGGTCTCTGAGGTGGTTGAAGAATAGACAGCTAGAGTCTCATAGTTAAATTTTGAATTGTTTAGGAATCAAGAGGGTGTTATAGATCTAAGAAGATACTCTTAAAAGTGTGTTGCAAGTTAGTGTGAATGTTGAGTCACATATAGACCTTTAAACTCATGGAGTTGGTTAGATAGTAGAATGTTAAAGTCAGGGGCCAAATATGTATAAACTGGACATTGGGAAGGTATACTGGGCCATTTAACTCTCATAAATGTGGCATATTTATATCTATTGTTTTGTATAATACTTACTGTTATAAGAGAAGGAACCATCTGTTGGACTGAAAGGGGAAACTTCTGGGGGGAAGAGGGTGGAAGGGTGGGATAGGAAGGGGGAATAGGGAGGGGTTTGTTACTGAGATGTAACTTGAAGAAAAAAAAATAAAGTATTTAAAAAAAAAGAAATTTAAGATTCTATTTATTGATACAAGTTTAAAAAATGTTTTGTATGTAATAAAAAGTAAGTTTATTGATAAAAATTAAAAAAAAACTCAAATGACAGCACATGCTGGCGAGGTTGTGGAAAAAGGGGAACACTCCTCCATTGCTGGTGGGAGTGCAAACTTGTACAACCTCTGTGGAAATCAGTCTGGCGATACTTAAAAAACTTAGAAAGCTCTACCTCAAGACCCAGCCATACCACATCCAAACAAATTCCTCACCATATCACAAGGACATATCCTCATCTATGTTCATAGCTGCTTACTTGCTAGAAACTGGAAACAACCCAGGTGTCCCTCAATGGATGAATGAATAAAAAAGCTGTGGTACATCTGCACAATGGAATACTACTCAGCCATCAGAAACAAGGAAATCACGCAATTTGCTGCCAAATGGATGGAACTAGAGAAGCTCATCCTGAGTGAACTAACCCAGACCCAGAAAGATGCACATGGCATCTATTCACTTATAACTGGATTTTAGCTATATAATGCAGGATATCTATCCTACAAGCAACAGACTGAAAGGAACAGGAACATAGACTTTGCTACTTGTTAGTGGGACACTTTGCCCTACTGGAGCTGCCACATAGGCCCCAAGCGCAAGAGCAAGCTCTTAGCCCTCATGTGGCTGCTGTACTAAAGGGGGGCTGATATTTAGGGTGACCCACACAGGAGAATTAGGATAGGTGGGAGGAGAGAGGATGGGACAGTGAGACTGGGAGGGATGGAGGTAGAGGACTGTGATTGAGATATAAATTGAAGTAATAAATAAACATAAAAAAGATTTTGTGACCTTCAGATGGTTATTTCAAGAAAGAAAAGAAAAGAATACTAGATTGTCTCCAGAATTTCAGCTCATTATGGTCACCAATTTGATGTGACAAGCAGAATCGCCTGTGCCTGGCTTATCTCTTGATAGCTGAGCTCTTGGATTGCCAACTGCTCTCCAGGTGGATTTTATCAGATCTTCCCCAAGTACCTGTAACATATATTAGAGTTAATATTGGAAATTAAGTTCAAAATAAAAGGATCCATGATACCAACTATCAAGGGAAATCAGCACTAATTGCTAAATTACAGCCAGTAGAACCAATGTAGCTGGTGAAATTTGTTTTACCCACTAAATCCTGGCATGTAACAAGATGCAAACATGTCTGCCTCTGTTCCTGACATAGAACAGTCACTGAAGAACAGTGGAGGATTATGGAAGTCAAAGCAAATATTTTGTAGTCAGAAAGGTCATGGTCAGGTTCATGCCATCAGTATGCCAGCTGAGTGAGTGTGCCAATATCTCTTTATTGTGCATGTTTTCATCCTTCTAAATGTCAGTTGAATATATTTACATCTTTGATAGCTCTCATAATAAGAAAACAAAGCATGGTATATAAATCTTGTAATGCCACACCCAATAGTTGATTGTCTGGACTTTGTTATTGTTGTTTCTGTGGTTGTTAAGAGATTGAAACCCTTTAAAAGCAAGCTTTGTGGTTTGTATACCTTCCAGTCTGACGAAGACTGCATTCATTTTTTTCCCTATGAAAGAACAGAATCTAACATCCAGTAACAAGATACAGAGAATATTCCCACCAAGGAAGCAATCAATTGAGGCCAGACAGTCACTTCCAGGAGGTTTTAATGTGCCAAAGAGCAGCCTGGAGCCTCCACCCAGGATAGCAAGGGTCGTCTGTCTGCTCCTGAAAGAGCTCTGTTTCTCTGGTGCTCTGAGATCTCAAGCAATGTCAGACCTCCCCCCTCACTTTACTTTTCTGGAACTCACTATTGTCTTTTACCTGCCATTTAGCTTGTCTTATATACATAGAGTCCTGTTAGTCAATCACTATACAAGATGGAGGTGAGTGACTTAGAGGTGAAGGCAAACAAAAGACTTTTCCTTTGATACATGGTATCTCCCAAGTCAGACAGCTGCCTTTGAGTATCCATTCCCTCCAAACTCATTTGCCAAGCAACCGTCTTCCCTTCTTCTCCCTGGGTGTATATGGAAGGAGCTGGGCATATATGCTGAGCTTAGAGGATCTAAACATGCTCTCCAAGAGTATAAGCTTTTGTGGGGGTAAGAGCATGAGGTACTTATTGTAAATAACATCTTCCTCCACCAAATTCCCTTCGCTAAACCCCAGTGGTTCAGGCAAATCATGTGAGTAGGTGATAAACTACAAAACCCGCAACACACCTGTCCACCATGAAGCCAAAGCAAACCAAACAGAGAGAATACGGGAGTGGGAAAGAGCACACAGTGGCTGTTCTCACACTGTGTTCCACTGAAGTGTTCATGTGCTAAGCCCAGCAGTCTTGAGCATCAGCAAATGGCACGAGCTCACCAGTGGTCCAAAGGGTTGCTATTAATGTGAACATGACCACGGCAAATGTGGGGTATAATTTCGCTCCTTTGATTTATTTCTTTACAAATACTGAATATTATTTTTCTTCATAAAGAAACTATAATTTCATATGATCTCTATGGTTTTTTTCCAGTTCTTAGGTTTCTGAGTCTTTTTATTGAAACGTTTTATTTGAAGATAATGTTCAATGGACCCAAGTTTTTTAAAGGAGATTAAGTCCTTTCATAGCACAATATTGATGCAAATTCATTTGAATCTTGATTGAGACGCCCTGATGGAGCTGGGCAGTTGTGGACCAGAAGGTTGGATTAATGTAAATCGATTTGTCCGGGGTTATTTGTTTAGATAATAGAGGTAATACAAGGAGAGCCAGGGTCTAGGAGCAGAAGCTGGGAGACAGCCCACACTGTCATCATGTTCAAAGCAAGTTCACTTCAGGGCAGACTCCATTTAGACAGGGAAAATTCAATTAGGTTCATCCTGCATACTGAAGAATCCCAGAGGAGCCCTTGAGTGAAAAATGGAAGCCTCATTGTTTTAACAAATTCATGATAGCAAATGAGATTTTTAGGCCCTGTTTGAGATTCTGTCATGTGTATATGGGGGTGTGCTCATGTGTATGCATATGTGTGCATATGTATGCACATGTTTGTATATGTGTCTGTGTCTGCATGTGTACATGTGTGTGTTTGTGTCTGTGTGCATGTTTCTGTGTATGGATGTGTGTGTTTGTATTTGTGTCTGTGTGTGTGCATGTCTGTGTGTTTGTGTATGTGTTTGTGTGTGTGTGTGTGTGTGTGTGTGTGTGTGTGTGTGCGTGTGTGTATTTGTGTGCACGTGTATTTTAGAGGTGAGGTTTGCAGGGATCACACACCTCTTCCCCTACGTTATCTACCCTGCTACTCTGCACTGAAGGTTCAGATGTTAAATTGTTTTCAACTTTGGAAATTGCTTGAAGACACTCCTTTTTGTTTTTTGTTTTTTGGTTTTTTTGTAATGTGTCCTTATTATTAAATCTCCATTTTTCTTTAAGTGCGAGATGATTTTAATTTATGTTTTAAACATAATTGCCTAGTAATTCTATCACAAGTTGGCTCTGCTTCCTCCTGGGCTAAAGTCCCTGAATCAGTCCACACAGATCCCAGGGGATTTCTTCAAGGAAAGATGATTTCTTCCTTTTTCCAGTAACCAGAGCTGCCAAACTCTAGGCTCAGCCTACCCAAAACCCTGCAGCCAGAGCAGTCAACCTCCTGGCTTTTTGTGCTGTGACACTCTAAACTCACTCTCCTTCCCTTCTTCCTCACTCAGAAGAGACCTGGTACCCAGATGACAACCCAGGATGTTGTCCTTACATCAAAACCACCTGACAGTGAACTTGATTCCAGCTGGGACCTTGATTCCCCTTCGCATGTCATTTGTCAGGTTCAGGGATTCAAGTGAGGATGTTTTGGGAAACTCACTCTCCTTTTGCTCATTTACTGAACTCTACGGGTTCATCACATTTGCTATAAGAGTGGAAGTACAAATGGCTTCTGGTTCTGTGTCCAGCTTTGGAATGGAGCTGAGCTGTAATCAAGTGTCCAACTGCAGGTGGGTCCTGCAAGGGGATACTGAAGAGTGTTCTTAATTAGAAAACCATCTGTGACTCTTACATTTCTAGAATTTACTACTCACTGGTAGGTTTGGATGTCTTAAAATCTATTTTCTTATTTTTTATAATTTATTTTTTATTTCTTCAAGTTACATCTCAATCACAATCCCCTCCCTACTCCCCCCTCCAGTCCCACCCTTCCACCCTTTTCCCTGTCACCTCCCCATCCTCTACCCCTTTTTTTCTTTTTTTTTTTAGTTTAAGGTATATCTTTTTCCCCCAACATCTCCCTCTTTCAGTCCAACAAATGGTTCTTTCTCTTATAACAATAAATACAATACAAAACAACAGAAATAAATAGGCCACAATTATGAGAGTTATATGGCTTAGCATATATTCCCAATGTCCATTCCATATGAATTTGGCACCTGACTTTAACATTCTACTATCTAACCATCTCCATGACTTTAAAGTTCTATATCTAACTCAGCTTTCATCCTAAGTTGCATCACAATTTTAAAAACATCTTCTTAGATCCAGAACACCCTCTTGATTCCTAAACAACTCAAAATTTAATTATGAGACTCAAGCTATCTCTGAGCTTCAACCACCGCAGAGACCTGGGAGAGATAAATATATATGATTATATAGGAAGTGCAGGGCCTGCAGCTTCCAAAACTAAGAAATGACATATCAGTGGCTGCCTAGACAGTTCCCATTTTCTCTCCATATATTACAGCATCAATCTTCAGCCATTTGGCCCCGTTTCTCTGACAGACATTGATTGTGGAGCAGGAATTATGAAGGACTTGCCTACCCTGTCTTGGCAGAGCTAGGCTGTCGACTTACCTGCTTCCAAGTTTTGTCCTTTTTGGACAGCATTCTGTCTACAGTTGAAGCAAGGGGTTTTTCTTGCCAAGAGATAGGCTTGCCACTAATTCAACCATCTCACACTGGAGATTCTTCAATGCTCATCTTCTACTTGGAGTAGAATAGGGGGTGCTGTCAGGCTCTGATGTGTCTGGATATCAAAAAATCTTACGTTAAGAAAACATCTTTGAATGCCATATTCTGCAGATCTCTTGAGGTTTTTGAAGACGCCCTATCTCTTATATTTAGATAAGCAAATATTGCTTGTCTCTTAGCAACTTGATTTCTGAGTAGCTTAGAAAATAACTATGATAGACTGTCATAGTAACTAACAAAATGACATGCTTGCATGACTATTAGTTTGTATTTCTTAATTATCCTAAACAGTTTATGACGGTTGGTAGCAAAAGGCCAAAACTTCGCATTTCATTTTAAAGCATTACTAGGTACAATACCTTTAAGAAGCATTACCCTTAATTTTGTATCAATATACAAAGATCAATACCAATGTGGCCAAATATAATCTTAATTTTGTATCAATGTACAAAGATCAATACCTTTGTAGAACAACATACTGAAGAAAAAAAATATGGCCAGAATATGGAATACTCCATGAAGACACTTGAATAAAATATTAGTGGATAAGTATAAAGTCCTAGGAGATATAGTTAAAAGGAAAGACCCCCAAGAAGGGATAACAAACAGTCAGCAAAGACTCTTTTCTCCCAACTGCTGGGAGCCTACACAACACTATGATTATGAAGTCATTGGGAATATAAATACAGATGACAACATTTTACTTCCAATTTCTAAAGTCTCCAAGAGGATTCTGCTAACAATTTTAGCACAAAAGTTAAGGCTTGAATCCAGAATATTCCCAGAGGCTCATATCTCCATGTTTTTTTCCTCATTAGACCTTGGTCGAACCATTTTGAAAAGTGTTGGACCATTTAGGAGGTGCTGCCTGTCTAGCAGATACAAGCCAGAAGGGCTGGTCTCCAGATGCTGGCTCTGGCTCCAATCTTTAGAGGATTTTCTGATCAGTCACCATGTGAACAAGTTTGTCAAACACTCTTGCTGCCCAGTCCTTCCCTCTATGCTAAAGTAAAACCTCTGGACTTACGAGCTAAAGTGCACCCTGCTTCCTGCAGCAGTTTCTTTGAGGTATGTTATCACAGCAACATGAAAAAACAGGTAAGAATTGGTCTAAGTCTGGACAGTTCAGATCAGAAAAACAACTCAGAGTGGTAAATACATGTCCTCAGGCATTCTGGGAAGATTCCTCAAAATAAACTTCCATAAGCACTTTACAACTGCCACTTGGGGCTGAAGAGATGGCTTAGGGGTTAAGAGCACTGGCTGTTCTTCCAGAGGACCTGGATTCAAATCTCAGCAACCACATGGCAGTTCTAAACTGTCTATAATGGCCAAGCATGGTGGCGCACGCCTTTAATCCCAGCACTGGGAAGGCAGAGGCAGGCTGATCTCTGTGAGTTCATGGCCAGACTGGTCTACAAAGTGAGTTCAAGGACAGCCAGGACTGTTACGCAGAGAAACCCTGTCTTGAAAAACTTAAAATTAAAACAAACAATCTGCCACTCAAATTCAGTAGAGGTCGACCTCATGATGCCTAAGTATGAAGGATGACAAGTGTGGGAAGAGGGAGAGGCAATGTCCTTTCTGCAAAGCAATGCAAAGGTTCTGGTATTTGGCAGTTGGATAGTAAGCACAATCTGCTGTTCCAGGTTTAAAATAATGGGTCACAACTCCCGCACAGTTTTCTAGGGCTGTTAGACACTTGCGTGATTTAAACAGCACAGATGTTGGGGCTCAGTTGTCAGGAATGGAAATCCAGGGTCAAGGATCTGGCATGTCTGAATATATGCGGACACGTGCCTTGCCTGTCTCTTTTGGATGCAATGAGACACGTTCCTTACTTCCAGCACCCTCAGCATCTTTACCCAATGTTCTCTAGGTGTCTGTCTGTTTCCAAAGCCACTCTTTTTTTTTTTTTAAATGAGGACACCTTTCCTACTGGCTTAAGACCAATTCTAATTGCTTCATTAATTGTAATGTGTTCACCAACCATATGTAGAGTCATCCAGACATTGAGATTTCAGCATATACATTTATCAGTGATGTGGACCCTTGTTTTTTCACTCTGAGAATGTAGTCTGAGTTACTTACCAAGTATAAATAGGTTTCCAAGGAAAGGTTCCCTGCTGATTCTTTTGGGAGTTAAGATGAGAAGAGAGCAGAAGTTGGAAAGATAGGTCTAAGTAAAGGTCACAGACCTGTCTTAGAACTCTTTGTTTGTTTGCCTGTTTCCCTCAGTTGTGTCCTTCAAGAGTTTCCACATGGGTAAACTGTCTTCTCATTTCATTTTTCTTGATGATGTCCCTATTCTCTGGGGTTAGTTCCTGCAGACTGATACCTTTAGCTACTCTCTCAGCTCTCTTGTTAAACTCTACACATCTGAGATACAAATAAGGCTAAGATAAGTCCTAGCCTTATGTTGGTTTTCGAAGGGCATTTTTGTGGAGATGGAGTTTTTCACAATACACAATATTCTGGAGCATCTCACTGTCACTCAGCTTCCTTTGGAGGTTGTTTATCTGAGGCTGGGCTCCAGATGGTCTATGTACTTGTTCCTAGCAGTTTGGCCTGAGTGCTCCTGGAATGGCCTCATCTTGGACAGTGTTGATGTCGCCTTCTTCTTCTTCTTCTTCTTCTTCTTCTTCTTCTTCTTCTTCTTCTTCTTCTTCTTCTTCTTCTTCTTCTTC
>CAJQZJ010032670.1:3438686-3521533 GCA_907164525.1 Lophiomys imhausi
TCTTCTTCTTCTTCTTCTTCTTCTTCTTCTTCTTCTTCTTCTTCTTCATGCTGCTGCTTCTCCCTTTAACCTCCCTTTACCTCTCCTCCCTCCATCAGGGATCCCTAGTGTACAAGTACCACACTCTGACCTCTTAGGCTCCTTACCTTTCCCTGCTTGATGTTTGTTTCTATTCTTCAGATTAGGTGATGGATTCTGAACTTCCTTGGTTTTTTGATACCTCAAATGTGCTATAATTTTGAACACTACAGTATGTATTGTGTCCTTACACACTATGTAAGTATTGCCCTTCTTCAGATTTTGAATTCCTTATTAACATTTTCTGATTGATAATTCATTCTTACAATAACTTTTCTTCAATAAAAAAGAATCATGATTTCTTTTAAAAACTTAACCAATATGCTACAGAAGGAATGTTCACTGATGATAGTGGGAGTTAACCCTTGGTGAGTGTAAGGACAAGTACTTAGAAATAAAAAAAATTAGGCTGCTTTAGTAATGTGGTTGTAGTAGGCTCTTCTCTAAGATCCATAGCCTCACTAGCCATGGGAACTGGCTAGGTTTCTAGCACCCCCTGTTAGGTGGCCCTTATGTTCAATTAGAGAGCAATTAGTCCCATGATATTGTGATGCTACTATTGCACCATTGAGGATATGTGGCAATGCTGATCATTTGTGCGTGAGACAGGGCTATTGTGTGCTTTTCTCTTCATGCCTTGCACCCTGCATTCTGGCTCTGTGTAGGTTTTTAGATCTGGTACAATTCAAAACGTCCAAGTCTTGTGTACAAAATGTATGATGGCTTCAACGAAAGGAACTTACCTTTTTGGAGACTATTGTGGAAAGCCACAACTTGTCAAAATGTCAACAACGACTGAATGTGACATATTCAATTCTAGGTGGTAGATGAACAACACCACTCCTGCACCTAAGGCTCAGGTAATTCGTGGAAGATGGGGTGGAAAGACTGTAATAGCAGAGAAACAGGAACTCTGCTGCAAGACTGTATCTTGTGGATGTAACAAGAAAAGTACCCAAAATCTCAACAGTACACTTGCTTACATAAGACCTAAATGATGACAACACCTATTGCCGTGCCAATATGGATGGGGAAAACTTCATGGAACCCACCCCTAGGTAAATGTGCTACAGCCAGTTAAAGATTGCTAAGAAGGGATTAGTCTTGTTCAGAAATGAAGCCCCTAAATAGTTATCCAAGCCCAAGTGGTCAGCCATAAAATCATATGTTGGCAAGGAACACTAAATGGATTTGGCAAGTTGCTTATATATGTAGAATCCTTTATAATATATAAATATATACATAAAGTATGTATACATAAAATATTTATATATATATGTACATGCATATACACATATCACATGTATATACTTCTTTTATATAAATATAAATATATACATATGTACACACATAAATATATATATATGTATATATACACACAGACATATATATGTATATGTATATATATATATATATATATTTACTTATTTTCCTTATTCTGTTGACAATCACATATTTTAGGTGCATTGTAATAACTCTCTAATCTTAGTGCTCTCTTTTCCCCACCCTGGAGCATTGCAGTTGTTGCCATTTTCTTATCTTTTCTTAATCTATATCTTGTTGGAAACTTTGCTATAAAATTTCTTTACATTAGCATTCATCTATGATATCTCTGTCAGGTTTTGTTTGACTCCTGTTTAACTTTTTCTCTTGGCTTCCTGGGGGGTCAAGTCGTGTGAAGGAAACTTGTGATCGTCCAATATTCCTCCAAACACTAGATCCAGTAACTCCCCCACTGAGGGCTTGTGGGACTGTAATCCCCCACTGAGGGCTTGTGGAACTGTAATTCCCCCACTGAGGGCTTGTGGAACTGTGTGTCAATTAAAAAGCATTTTCAAGTCAGGTTGTGTGAACCTGGGCTCATGGGTAAATGACATCTCAGGCTCAGATAAGGGCACATGGCTACCTGAGGCTCTGTCTGCTTCATCTCAGGGTCCATATCCACAGCCATCCAGGCCACCATGGTCACAGGGAACAGTCAGAGCCCACTGTCACATGCTGGCTCCTGTCTCTGTGTAGAAGATTGGTGAGGATTCTAACCTGCTGTCTGTCACAATCATGATTTTAACTTGGACAATCCACCACATTGGCCTTTCCCGTCCATTTGTCACAGTGAGGACTGCTGCTTGGGGCAATTGTGGGTATGAAATAAAGTCTTTGTGTACCACACAGATCTGGCAACCATCCATCACTCTAAGGAAGCTCTATGCTGATACGCTGATAGAATAAGAATGGCCTGTGAACGAAGCCAGAGCAGACTCTCTTACTGTTCTTACACGTTTGAATAACTTTTATTTTTTTAATTCATTTATTTTTATATAGTCTTACCAAAGCGCTAGATTCTCAGTGTTTGCAAGAGTGTCATCCTATTTGCTCATGGGATTGGGGGAGAGAACTTTCTGAGCTACTTGTTCCCCTGCAGTGGGAAGATGTCATCTCATTAACAATTGCATCCTATGAAAAACATCATTCCCTTCCGGACTCACTGCAGTAAGTATGGACTAGGTAGCTAGTTTCTCAAATGTGTCCTGGAACTTTTCAAAGAGCGTAAGGGGTTTTGCTATGTACTCATTCCAATGTCATTTGTGGCTAATAAAAAACTTATAGTTTGGAAAATTCAAAGGCTTCCTCCAGTGTCAATTACATTTATTATGAAGACAGACTACACTTTAGCAAAGCCGGTGCCGAGATTTGCTTTAATCTTTCCTTGTCCTGCTTTCCATCCAAGAAAAGCTAATTTAAAGTTTTTTTACATTGCTAGATAAAGATGGACTGATTAAGAAAAGCCATGAAGAGTGACACTTGGTGGCTGAGACACCCTGTGTGAAAAGAATCAAGCAGACTGAAGGCTGTGGTCTCCTGGGACAGACACAGAGTCCTCAGGGCTGATGATCCTCGTAAATGCCCATTATAAGTTAGGATGCACACTCTTGAGATATAAAGGACAGGGTCTTTGTGACTTGACTGTGCTCCTAAAACCCATCTTTGAAGCACATACTTAGGTTTACCAGACTTTTATTAATTCAGTGGGAACATTGTAAAGTGTGCACATTCATTCACAGAAAAGCAGCTGTATCATACAATACACTTGAAAGGAAAAAACAATTTCTTTGTGAGCTTACTTGGGATTTCAGAACATTGGACATCCTCTATACATGGTTATTTTGTGTTTGAATTCATCTGTTGGAATGGATTAAAAAACACCAATAAATCCTTGGGACAGAATAGAGAATAGACAGTAAGGTGTGGTTCTAAAGACTTACCCAGAACACATACTTTGCTTTTATCTTTAGTTTAGGCATTAGCTCATCACTAATGATGTTACCTTAGAGTCAAAATTGAAATATACTGTCAAATCATTCAGCTAAAACACTATAAAAACATGGGATGTTCCAATTCATAGTGTGGATAAATGTTGAATAAAGCAAAATTTCCACTTCTTTTCCTCAAAAAGAAGTAAGGGCAATCTATCCTTTAAAAGTATTGTTTCAGGTTAGAGAGATGGCTCAGCAGTCAAGAGAACTTGCTGCCCTACCAGATGTGGTTCCCAGCATTCATATCCAACAGCCCGTAACACCAGTTCCAGGGGTTTGGATACCCTCTTCTGACCACAGACACCTGAAAACACATGGTGCATAGAAACTCACACAGACACAAACCAAGTGTTTTATGAATAAATAAAACAATAAACAAATCTTTTAAAAAGCACTTTTCAACTAAAATGAGGCCAACAGTCACTGTTTTCATTTTTCCCCAAATCACTGTTTAGAGGTGTAACATCTACAAAAAGCTGCACTTGTCTGCAGTGTAAAACTCAGTTCACTAGCTGACAAGTCTACAACTGTGAAGTTCTTAGTGACCTCTTAGGTGACATCACTATGGTGACCCTGCTATAGTGACCCCTTTACTTCCTAAAGCCAAAACACCTACTGTCATCACCTGGAGGAACAGGCTCCAGTGTGTGACTTCACAGATAGACATGCCTTCAGAACATACTGGCATCTTTGCTTCAACTCCTGTTGGATGGCTTGGAAAGGAAAAATAACGGAAGAATGGAAACTGTCCATAATGCTGAACAGCTATACATGATCGTGGTATGATTCAGCTCCATTCTGAACCAAGGAGAGCAAGCTGAAGAGGAGGAAGGACTGCTCTAGTAATCATAGTGGTTGACAGGCGGAGCCCCTAGGGTATGTTGGGGAAAAAGCATCTATCTAGCTGTGAGAAGATTTATGCAAATAAATAAGATCAAGCTTCAGAGTCAGCACTGGTGGCTGTGGTCCCAGTGGTTAGAGAGAGTGTGAGTGGCTGATTTCCCCCAGGGAGTCAAAGTAATGGCATGTCATGAGTCCCGAGGGTGTCATCATGGAGGCTCGTTCGCACTCCCAGCTAACTGATCTTTTAGCAGCAGGATACAGGGGGAGACTAGGAGGACCTTAAAAATACCAGAACATAAAACTGAATGATTCCTAGTGCCATTCCCCATAGGAAAGTATGCCTCTATGGTGTCTCCATGCCCGTGACCCCTTAAAATCTCCATGAAATGCCTCTTAGAATGCCCCATTCCTGAATCTCATGGTCTCTTCCCACAATCCAACTACACTTGATAGAAATTTTTTTTACCCTTTTTTCTATTTTATGAATTAGTTCACTGGATTTGTTTTGATTCACATGTGTCTATTTCCAACAATAGTTATGAAGCACATAATTCTCTAGTTGCTATCTTGTTTCCCCTAAACATTTTAAGAATTCCATAGGGGCGTCTCAGATGTGAGTGACTCACGGGGCCTTTTTCTGACATCAAACTGATGTTTCTAAACCCACCGTATGATATTCTGGCACTTAATTTCAAAATGCAGCCTAAATCACAGAAGCCATAATATGTCAAATGATATCCCCCCTCTCACGGGGAAAACAGTAAGTAATGAAAAAGCCATGATTGCTTTTCTGTCCTCCAAATGACAGCTATCACCTCAATGACCTGCTCCGGGCGGACCAGTCTAGACCCGACACACTAAGGGATAACGTCATCTAACAGGGTAGTTACAAAAATCAATACAAAACCCATTTCAGAGATACTCTGTGTAAGAATCCTGGCGTAATGCTCATTTATTGAATAGGCCTGGGGAAAAATACACAACAGCTTCTCTGATATATATGCCCTACCTCCCAAGCAAAGGAATTCTGTAGGTAAGCAATAATTGTATTTTTCAATCTATTACTTAGACTTGGCAGGGCTCAGGCTGGAATCTAATATATGGATCATGGCTATAACTCAATTATGGCATTTTGGCAGAATCCTAGTGTATTCAAAGAGTAAGGTACAGAACTGGACAGCTTCCCCGCTGGGCTTGTAGGAACAACTGTGTCCACAAATGCTTCTTTACAAGCTCAACTCCTTGTCCTATTGACTGTTCAGAGATGTGAACATTAAAAATATATATTTACCTTGGTAATATTCTTGGCATCAGTGCCGCTGACTTTTCCTCCCATGTTAGGTCTGCATTAGGGAATTAATGCGTTGTCTTTGAATAAGCAGATGCATAGTTACTGTAACTAGGACTAGCTGGCCGGGATTGTCTGTTGACATCCTTGAGGCTGAGAGGCAGGCAGACTTCTTCACGCCATCAGCTGAGAACCATCCCTGAGCTCACTGCCTCTTCACTCAGCCTGAGGAGCAGTTGCATGAAAAAAGGCTGATGACAAGGCAGTGAGTGAGGGTGCCCTGTAGAACAACTTGAAAAGAAATATCTGGACAGATGGTAAAAGGATTTGAGCTCAAATTAAGGCTGCTCCAGGGACACAATAATGAAAGTGCCTAAGTCAACTCATGCCCCACAAGTCCAATCATCTTAACCTTCACACTTTATGACCACCTCACGACTCCATTAACTGGTTGCCCTGATTTGAAACGAAGAGCCACCCTGGCATTTCTCAAATCATGGAATATTAACACAAGCACTGTGTGGTCAGAGTAATGCATTTTCAGGTTGTTTATGCTAATTTCAGAGGGCCAATTTGCATTGGCAGTGCTGCTCTTAAACCTGGCAGGAAATTGGATTTTGATTATTGCCTTTTTAAAGTAAGTACCTATGAATAGGTCCTAAAAAACGTTATGATAATTGACACCTGTTTAAAGTATATAACATCAATGAAAGAAAATGGGACCATGAATCTGAAGGAGAGCAGGGAAAGGGATATTGAGAGGGTTTGGAAGGGGAGGAAGGGAAGGGGAAAAGCTGTCACTATAGTATAACCTCAAAAGATTATTAGCCATAAATTAATTAATTAATTAATTAATTAACCATCCAAAGAAGTTTCCTGGATTTAGAGATATTTGGGCAGAAATCTAAATTGTACTTGCTTCCATCTACATCACATTCAAGTCATCTTTACTGTCAGTCAACATGATGCTGAATTCTTAACACAGTGTTGAACGGCCAAGGAACCACTGTCTATACAGCCATTGACTCAACAAAAGTCTAATGCTGATCACTATCTAATTGGAAATACGAAAATCACACTGAAGCCTCACAGAGCTACCCCCATTCTTTGAATATGGACTTTTGACAATAGGATTACTCTTTTATTATCTATGGTCCAGTGACAGAGAACAGAGCTGTGAGCCTTCATCCAAACCATGGCTTGAACATCATTCATGTGATCTGTGAGAACTCACTGGTGGCCTCTATTCCTAGGGTCTGCCTGCTACAATCACTGTGGGATAGTCAGTCCTGAGCTCAGGGCTGCCGAAGCCTTGTTTGTGTCAGCATATGCTATGGATCTAAGACTGCTGTCTCCAGAATCAAGGAGTTTTAGTTACTACTTCCATGGAGGTGTGTCCAGCCTAGACCTTATGGGCTGCCTTCATCTCAGGAAAGCAATGAATTCAGCCTAAAACAGTATCATAGACATACTTAAAACATCAGATTTGTCTCGCAATTATTTCCGTAACTGGATTGCATATGTCTTGATCCTGAACTTTGTGTATGACAATGTGGCATTACAATGTCAGGAGGCTGGACACACCTGAAAGTACTTAGTTTACTTAATCCTCCAGTTACCTGGACTTCAGACTGTGATAAAACTCTTGGCATATGTTTGTATGTGTGGGGGTGCGTGCATGTGGAGGGGTTTATACTCCAGAGATCAGCAGAAGGCATCTCTTTGTGAAGCATTCTGTCTTTTCTTTCAGTCACTGTCTCTCACTGAACCCATAGGTCATGGACAGGCCAGCCTTGGTGGTAGTCAGTTCAGAGGACCTGCTTGTTTCAGCTCCCCTGGGATTAGGGTTATGGATTTATGCTAACACACTTAGCTTTTTACATGGGTGCAGGGATTCTGAACTCAAGACTCCATGCTTCTGTGGCAGAAACTTTCTAAGGCATCTTACCAGAGCTGATAATTGTAATTTAAATCTAAATATGAAATGAGGGTACTGTACATGTTAACCAAGTCCTTCACACCGAGCTACATCTTCAGCCAGAACAATGCTTTCAAACTATACTATTTACCCTTTTGTGACAATTTTGTTCCTTAACAGTATGATGGTTTTAAAGTCAACATATTTTGTTTTAAACAACTATGGTCAGCAAAGCTAAGTACATTGATAATATGTATAACAGCAGGTCCCGCAAAGTCCAAAGAGTTAAATCTCTGGTTACTTGCCATTAGACCTTTATATGTCAAATTCACAGCATAGCAGTGTTTGATCCAGCAATGATGTCATGAAGAAAGACAGGTCTTCCAAATATTCTCTGTGTCTATGTACCTAACAATTCAAGTATGACAGGCTTCAGGCAGGATTATTCAAAGAGATAAAAGCATACGCTGTAACTGATACAAAGGATGCTTAGAAAGGTACCTATGTGGTATTTAAGGTCTTGGCAGTGCCCTTAGGGATTGAGGAAGATATTCTTGGCCATGTCTTCCAAAACTATATAAGCACAATTCTGAAGCCAGGACTCTCTTTTCCTTTTGGAATCAGTCTTTTTTTTTTTTTTTTTTTTTGATTAATCTTAGCCTTTATTCTGTTTGAATGTACTGGATTTGAAACCAAAGTGCTGATAGATATTTCAAAGTCTCCTTCAGGAAGGTCTTCCTAGACACCCCTTGATTCCCTGAGTGAACAGGGAATCAAGAACATGGAGAGGAAGATCTGAAGTCACTTAAATAACTGGCCAGGACCTCAACCCAAGTCTTATGCCTAAATGTGACAGTGATACTGGGGCTGATGGGAAAGAGGAAACGTAAGCTCTCCCTCTACCTCTGTGCTGAATGAGAGAATGAGGTATAAATATCATGTGACGTAAGGTACAAAGAAAGGCTACCACTTTAAAGCTTTCGATAGTCTGTAGTCATGGGGGGTCCATTCAAGGAAGGCCTTACCTCCTCTAACCCTGTGATGGGACCTGCTTAGCTTGTGTGGTTAGCACTGACCCTTGGAACAGGTGAGTGTGTACCTGGCTGATTGCTGGGAGGTCTTTGTTCATGAGCTTCATATGACCAGTTAGAACAGTTGCTAACTGTTGTACTTTACACCTCAAATAGTAATATCAAACACCACAATAGTCTTGCATTTAAGCACCCTCTGGCTCCAATCTTCAGGGAAACTCAGACTCCAAGCAAAATAATGGGGTGAGCTTCTCAGTGGCCAGCCATACAGCTCAATCCAGCGAGCCAGGAATCAGCTCCAGCAATCTGGGTAGCAACCCCACCACCCCAAGCTAACACTTATCCTCACCCCCTCGGCCTCCTGGTTGTTGTCTTATACAGCCGACCTCCCTGGCACAGTGTTACTACTGACCAGTGAGTGAATCTCCTGGTTTCATGGTCCCAGGAGAGGGTGAGGAGTAGAATACAGAGCTTTATATAGGTCATGGGCAAGAGGAAGCTATGTGCCTGGACAAACTCAAGTGTACAGACAGTCTGAAGTTCCAGGGACCTATAGAACCCCTGGAGGATCTCCCTCAGTTGACCTTAAGCCTTCCTAGAAAGACTTCCTCTCACTTAAAACAGATGGAAGCTTTTAGAGAGAAAGGGTTCTGCCAGATTGCCTCTTCTAGTGGTCAAGTGGGGTGGAACTGTGGTCAAGATATTTTAGTGTGGACAGCCAGACTCAAATTCTGAAAAGTACATGCTTTCTGCAGTGTCTGGGCAGAGAGCTCACAGCAAAGTTGAGACCACCATTGAGAACATGCAGATGCTTGTAAGTGCATATGTATACACACATATACACACATGCATACACACATACATGGAATCACATATACATACAAATCACTTGTCTCAGTTACTTTTTCATTGTTGTGTGTATTACAATACACAATGACCAAGGCAACTTATAGCATAAAGAGTTTACTGGGCTCATAATTTCAGAAGGTAAGTCCATAATCATTATGGTGGCGAGTTGGGAAGAAAAAGGTATGTGCTGGAGCAGTAGCGCAGAGCTTACATGTTGAGACAACTACTGCAAGACAGACAGTGGGAGCTCACTAGAAATGGCATGAGTTTTTGAATTCTTTAAGCCAACCCCCAGTGACACACCTCCTAATCCTTTCCAACCAGTTCTACCAAGTGTAGACCAAACATTTCTCAATTAGATGAGCCTAATGAGAGCCATTTGCATTCAAACCACCATATTCATTCCCTTGGCCCCATAGGTTTGTAGTCAACTCATAATGCAAAATGTATTCAGTCCTACTTTAAAATTCCCTGTAGTCTTTCAGACTCAACGCTATTTTAAAGTCCAAAGTCTCTTCTGAGACTCAAGACAATGTCTTGATTGTAATCCTCTGTAAAATCAAACATAAAATGTCATACTTTCAATATACAATTGCACAGAATATGCAATACCTTTCCAAAAGGTAGGAAAGAGGAAATGATAGACCAAAAGGAAGACTAAACTCCATCAGGGAAAACTCCAAAGCTCTGTGTATGATGTCAAGGGGCTTATATTGCTCTTCGCTTACTGTTTTGCTTGTTGCAAAACTGAGAGCTTGTGGTCTAGTTCTACTCCCTGTATGTAGCTCTTCCTGACAAACATCCCAGGGCTCTGGCACCTCCAACGTCCTGGGGTCCCCAACACAATCCCAACTTTACTTTCACAGCTTCATGAAATGGCCTCTGAGGGTCTTCATTCAGGGACCTCCTGTCACATGCCTGTCCTCAGCAGCTTTCCTTAACCTCAAGGAAAGATTCCACAGCGCTTTACTCCTGTGTGCTTCATAACTCTAAAGCCAAAGCCACATGACCAGTGATTCCAAGTTTGTCTACTTGCTTGGGCTGGGACATGGCAACCTCTTTGACTTACATTTGCATAAGTTATGACTTGTTGTTGTTCTTTAGGAGAAGGTAAGTCCTTAAACTTTTCATTTTCACTAGTTGTAGGATTAGCTGGGTGAGGTCCCAAAGTAATCATTCCATTTTTCATCAAGGTTTTCTTTAAACTTTCATCTCTTTGAGCATAAGACTTGTCTCCATCATTGAATTTTTCTAGAGCTCTTTTTCTCCTCAAATTGCATATTTTGTATTTCTTTTTGCTTGGCTTTCTCTTTTTTAATTGTAGATCTGAATAAAAATTGTCACTAATAATCACATGACAGAGTCAATATTAGGGTGTCTTAAAATCTCAATCAATGAAATTAGCTCTGTAGAATATGGCATTTAAAGGTGTTTTCTTAACTTAAGATTTTTTTATATTGAGACATGTCAGCTTCTGACAGCACCCCCCCCAACTCTACTCCAAGTAGATGATGAGCATCAAAAAAAAAAAATCTCCATTTGGAGATGGTTGCATTAGTGGCAAGCTAGTCACTGGGCAGCAAAAAGCGCTTGCTTCAACCATAGACAGAGTACTGTCCAAAAAGGACAAAACTTGGAAGCAGGTAAGTTGACAGCCTAGCTCTGCCAAGACAGGGTGAGCAAGACCTTCTTAATTCCTGCTTTACAATTAATTGTTGTCAGAGATACTGGGCCAAAAGGCTGAAGAAAGATGCTCCAAGGTTATAGAGAGAAATTGGGGACTGTCCAGACAGACAGTTGTCTGTTATTTTTTAGTTTTGGTAGCTGCTTGCTCTGCACTTCCTGTTTATTCAGATATATTTATCCTTCTCAGGTCTCTGATGTGGTTGAAGACTAGATAGTTATAGTCTCACAGCTAAGTTTTAAATTGTTTAGGAATTAAAAGAATGTTCTTGGTCTAAGAAGATGCCTTTTTAAGTTGGTAATGCAAATTAGGATAGAAACTGAGTTAGGCACAGAGCTTTAAACACATCGAGATAGATAATAGGATATCATTTTAGTTGCTAAGTATATGTGGACTTAACATTGGGAATGTATGTTATACCTTATAATTTTCATAATTGTTGCCTAATTATTCTTATTGTTTTGTGTTGCATTTATTGTTACAAGAAAAAGAGCCTTTTGTTGGACTAAAAAGGGGAGATGTTGGTGGAAAAAGATATAACTTAAATAAATGAAAATAAAAGAGGATAGGAGGAGAGGGGGAAGAAGGTAAGGAGGATGAGATCAGGAGTGTTGAAGGGAGGGGGCTATTATTGAGATGTAATTTGAAGAAAGAAATAAATGTTGAAAAACACTCTTCCAGTTAGCCTCAGACAGATTCTTAGGAGGATATCAGAAAGCAGTCACATTCTTCCTCAAAATATCGCCAGAATGGTCTCTAGCCTATTAATACCTACTAATATTGTTCACCTCTGAAGCCGGCTGACCTACACCCCCACAGCCAACTTTGTTCCCAGCATTATTTTCTTCACAGGGTCTATTAAGCCAGTCTTAACTTTTAACTGCTCACCTAGTCCAGAGTTCCAAAGTCTTGCATATTTCTTCAAAAAACCTGCATGGTAAGGTCTGTCAGAATAATATTCCATTCCTTGGCACCAACTTCTGTCTCAGTTACTTTTCTATTACTGTCACAGAACAACATGACTAAAGCAAGTTATAAAAGAAAAAGGCTATTCGGACTTACAGTTTCAAATGGTGAGTCTAAAGCAGCACTGTAAGTTTCAATATAGTGAATGATTGTATGTTGAAGAAACAGTATAAACAGTGATGAGGCAGATGCATGGAAACAATAGAGAAGAATATTACTAAATTTGCAGAGACAGGCAATGGGAATAGAATTCATGTGCCTCCCTGCCTTACCCTTCACCATCTGTGGTAGTCAGGAGAGCTTGCCCGAAGTCATGAGAGATGGAGAGCCAGTCCTGACTCATCAGCTATAGCACTCTGGAGAGTGAGGCAACACAGTGGAGCTGTCCCTGATGGTGAAGGCAAAAGGGAGCCAGGCCTGAGGGTGTGAGAGATGGAGAGCTGAGAGCTGGTCCAGCTCCTTACTGGGTACAGCACTTGGGAGATATGGGCCTTACATATTGACTGGACAGCACAATGAAGTTGGCTCTGGAGTCATAGGCGTGGGTGAGCCCACCTGAAGGTATGAGAGCTGAAGAACTGGCTCTGTCTCCTGCCAATGGCAGCATTGGGTGGCCTATCCAGAGCAGTGCTGGAGAGCTGGCCCTGGTGGTGCAGATAAGAGAAAACCAGTGGGCTGATCAGCTCAGCTATAACTCAGGCCCAGATCCAAGGTTTGAGATGGCACATCCCAAAATCTGTGAATTGTTAGGGCACATGAAGGGGCTGGTCCTGCTGACCCAAAGCTGTTAGGATCTCTATGACACAGGGAAACAACAGAATAGCCAGGAGGAGCCCCAGTGAGGATCCAATATTGATGGTGCCACAGAAGCCAGAAACCTCGAACCAGACCAATGACTCATTGCAAAGAATATTTGCAAGTGAAGATGTGTGGACAGAGGGATATACTGTGGGACACATTGTGACATAATACAGCTTCAACGACAAGATGTTTTCTATGCTTTTTTTGTTTTGTTTATTGTTTTTTTCTCTCTCTCTGTAAAAAGAAAAAATATGGCTAATAAGTTATTTAACAGTATTTTGATTATTGTTAATTCGTTTGGAACCATTAACCTTTAACCAGTCATTATAAATGAGCACACACAGAGACACCATGTGGATTTTAACAAGCCTTGGCCTGAGTTGTGCAATCCTGGCCCATCTAAGCTAGCTCTTAATTCTATTACCCAAATATGACCCCATATATACATACGTCCCCTTGGACTTCCATTCTCCACAATATGCCGATGTTCCTGGCCATGTGGAATGAGGTTCCTTTTTTCTAACCCATGGCATTTGCCTATTCCTGCTCCTGGCTGGAATGCCTTCTTCCTGCTGCTTGCTGGAATCTTAATCCTCTGTCTAAAGTGCAGGCTTCCTGTTCTAATCCCAGGAAGTCCCACCTTTCTCTGTCTTTGCCCAATCTCAGGCCTCAGCATTTTATTTAACCAATCAGACTCAATGTAAGTAACAGACAGCAAGCAGGAC
The DNA here is from genome assembly GCA_907164525.1 of Lophiomys imhausi. Lineage (NCBI taxonomy): Eukaryota > Metazoa > Chordata > Mammalia > Rodentia > Muridae > Lophiomys > Lophiomys imhausi. The sequence continues at coordinate 3,452,184 of CAJQZJ010032670.1, forward strand.
CAATTAATTAACATTTAGAATGCTTAACACTATCCCAACAATTCCCTCCTTTTGTCTAAAAAAAGGCTAAATTTTTTAACTCATATAGTAAAAACAATAAGAACAAATATGAAACAATCAAGAAAACCATATATAAAAGTTATGCACATAATGTTTAGCCTATTTGTACCAGGCAATCTTGAAGAAGGAAAAAAATCACCTATCTTTGTGTGTCTAAAGTTCTGAACCAAAATAATTTCTATCATGTCCTATATTTATAAAATTAAAGATTTTATTTAGACTTGAAAATATCCTTTTAAATCCTAAACAACTCAAGTTCAATTGAAATTTTTTAACTATTATGCCTTCAACCCCATCAGAGACATAAGAAGGGATAAAGTTATTATTTGAGTGAGTAGGAAGCATAGGAAAGCAGCTTCCAAAAAGAAATATGACACTTTGTTGCCTAGACAGTCCCAAATATGTCTTGATATCATTGGAGCATCATCTTCAGCCTTCTGGCCAAGCATTTTTCACAGACTAAATTGTACCGCAGGAAATAAGGATTTTCCCATTCTGTCTCTGCAGAATCAGGACATCAGCTTACTTGCATTTAGGCTCTGGTCCATCTTTGGACTGAATATAGTCTGTTGAGAGAGCAGGGGCATTTTTGCCCAATAGGAATTATCTCCTGATGGGAGATTTCTTTTTTTGATGTTCATTGTCTTCTTCCAAATCAAATGGGAGCTGTCAGGAGCTGACTGTCTTAATTCAAACAATTCTTAAAATAATAAAAACATCTTTAAATGCCATTTTCTGTATGCCTCTGAGGATTTTGAAGACATCTATCTATTTTATTTATAAATCTATCTATCTTTGAACAAGAAAACTGTATATTTTAACCATTTACTATCTGTTTAACCTATTAAGTCTATTTTTTTTTTTTTTTTTGGTTTTTTGAGACAGGGTTTCTCTGTTTAACAGCTCTGGCTGTCCTGGACTCGCTTTGTAGACCAGGCTGGCCTCGAACTCGCAAAGATCCGCCTGCCTCTGCCTCCCAAGTGCTGGGATTAAAGGCGTGCGCCACCACCGCCCGGCTCTATTAAGTCTATTTTGTGATAAATTAAGACTAGTATTTGACATGACCAGAAACTCAACTGGCCAACTTGTATTATCCAGACTCCTAAATAGATTGCAATAGCAACCCATAAATGGATCGAAAGTAAACCTATGCTTTTAAATGATTTGTATAGGCAAAATACCTTATATATGAGTTATAAAATTCTATACCAATGAATCAAAATTTAACCTTATTTTTGTGTCAATGTACAAAATTCTATACCAATGTATTGAAAGATAACCTTATATGATAATAACAATAGTTTTGAGTTTCAGAGCAGATTCAATAATCTATCCTTATATCTTATCATTTCTATATTATATACATATATTCCCCCTCTTTTTCTTTTCAAGCCTTTTCTCCCTATATAAGAGAGAAAGAGGGTTACAGAAAAGAAAAAGAGATCCCCGAGTCTAACTTTCTATACCTTGCTTAATAAGACCATATAACAATTTGTAACAATTCCCCCTAAACAACATCTATAACACATCAAATGACCAAGCAATCATCCACCCCACTCTTTGGGATTGGGACATTGTTCTCTTAAAATGGCTTCCTTCTGAATTGGGATGCAGAACACCTGTTTGGGGGTCCAAATAAAATGAAAAATAATCGTTAAGCAAGTAAATTGTAACATTTGTTGTCCAGTCTGTATGTGCTCAGAAATTTGAGTGTTCTGAGCAATTTGTAGTTTGAAGCTGGACTTTGGTAGGAAAGTTCAGTCCTTGAGGCTGGGCCATCTCAGCAAGCTGTTTGAAATTGTTCTGGATGCAGATTTTTGAGGAAACCACTATTGAGACAGTCTATGAGGCTGGATCTTTTGGGTTACTTGTCTTATCTTCTTTGGACTCTGGTCCCATTGTTCTGAAAATATATAATTTCTCACAAGTAACATATAGTTATACCAAAACATATAGCAATTACCAAAATGCCTTGGATGTGCAGGATGCACAAATAAATTAAGGAATATTTTCTGTTCTTTGAACAGCAGATAGACATTTTTAAGTCCCCATTCATGCCATATAAAAACATGAGATGTAATAGTATTACATATATATATAAAATCTATTTTAAATTGAAAATATAGCATAAGACTGTATAGAGTTTAAGTATTCTCCATTATAGTTGACATAAATTTATTAATTGATTAAAGCAGGTTTATTCTTTGTTGTTCTGGCTTTTTGTAGATTAGGTTGGCCTCAAACTCAAAAAGAACGAATCTGTCTCTGTCTTTGTCTCCCATGTTTTGGGAACAAAGGTATGCATTTATATATTTCTTCTTTCCTTTTCTCCTTTCTTTGGAGATTTAATTTCTATGTGGATATATCTATCCTTATTGAGACAGGGTTTCTCTTTGGAGCTTCGGCTGTCTTAATTTGCTCTGTAGAGCTCTGTAGGTTAGATTAGCCTTGAACACACAAGGAACCTGTTTTTTCCTTGTCTCCCAAGTTTTGAGATCAAGGTATAAATTTAAATAATTGAATTACCCTTATTAAACAACAACATCAATTAAAAAAATTTTTGTATTAGTTTGAGTTCCACTTTTCCCATGGAAGCTCCATTCTCAAGGAGATTGGTGTAGAATAGCATGATATGCTATTTTATGTTAGCTTTTCTTAACTGCTGGCTGTGAGAAGCATGCAGTTTGCATGTTCTTCCCTAGCCTAACTCTGGGCCTTTACATTGAGTAACAGAATATATCTCTTTCTCTCTACTTTTTTTTGAGACAGGATTTCTCTGTGTATCCTTGTCCTGGACTCACTTTGTAGAGGAGGCTGGCCTTGAACTCATAGAGATTAGCCTGCCTCTGCCTCCCATGTGCTGGGATTAAAGGCTTGCACCACCACACCTAGTGATTAACATATCTCTTTGAGGACCAAAATGCCTCTTGAAACCAGTTTTCCAGTGGGAGCCCCACACCTAAGGAGACTGACTTGTGACCCCTTTCTCTTTACGTAAATTTAATATTATGTGCATTTATCCATTAGATCAGTAAGGACATTATTAAACTTAACATCAAGGAAAAATGTGTCTTTTTTGATTTCTAGACTGTCTTTAGTAAGCAGCTTTGTCTTCTCAGCAGAGTTCCCACCCTGCCTTCATTGTTTAAACCAGGCTGGTCTAGAATCCAGAGATCTGCCTGTTTCTTCCTCTAGTGTTATGGGATTAAGGGATTAAGGGCGTATGCTAGTACCACCCTGCTCAAATGTTTCACCTAAATCCCAGATTTTAGTAACAATTTAACCTTGAGAGTAACTTTGAACTGCAGTGACATTTCAAAATCTACCCAAAATCTTCAAAAACCTCTTATGTTTTAGCAATGCCAAACCAGAAAAATATCCTTTCTACCTCCCGATGTAGGAAAATCAAAGACATCTAAATAAAAATCAAGCAAAGAAACAACATTCCAAAATGTCTAACCATGCCATCCCATGCTGCAATTAAAGTTTTGTTCATTATTTCTTAGAATCTAGTTGTGACTGTATTTCATTGGCGGGCCTATGCCAGAAACTCCTGACAGGCACCTAGTACACAGGGCACTCCTAGCTCCAGCTGCCATCAATTTTGTATTATCTATGGGGAAGGGCCTCTCCTTCCTTCAGTATCATTGTTGGCAATTTAGCATTCCATTTGTAAATTATTTCCTTTATGACTATCCTAGTCTGAACTTTCTCAAAAAAGATACACAAAACCACAACTGTCAGGGTCATTTGCATGCTAAGAGAAACAAACTCAATTGGAATCCAAAAGTATTGAGTCATTATGAATTCCTCCATTTTTAATCTAGGCTATTAATTTCGCTCTCAAGCTCTGTTTAGAAGGCTGCCAGTTTTTTAGTACATAAGGAGAGCTAAGCCGTAGCTCTCGGCCTATGCTGCAAGGCAAAAGCTTTTGTTAAGTTAGCAGCACCTTGGAAATGCATTTGAGTTCAGTTCCCTGCTCTTGGGCTAGGAAACCGGCTTTCACTAAGGCCTTCTCACACTGTAAGCATGGATTCTAATTGCCCTAGTTGGACACCACATGTAAAAAGAAAAATATGGCTAATAAGTTATTTAACAGTATTTTGATTATTGTTAATTGGTTTGGAACCATTAATCTTTAACCAGCCATTATAAATGAGCACACACAGAGACACCACGTGGATTTTAACAAGCTTGGCCTGAGTTGTGCAATCCTGGCAGAATTGTATGCAATCCTTATGGTGTTATTAGATTTTCCAGAGTCTCTTAACATAATTATGGACTCTCTATATGCAGAACGAGTTGTGTTGCATATAGAAACTGCTGAATTTATTCCAGATAACACAGAATTAACTTCTTTATTTATACAATTGCAACAGGTCATCAGAGGTAGAAATAATCCATTATATATAACCCATATTCGATCCCATACAGGTTTTCCAGGTCCACTGGCTCAATGAAATGAGGAAACTGACCAATTACTCATAGAAAATTTGTTAGAAGCCTCAAAATTTCATCAGAAACATCATGTTAACAGTTCAGGTTTAAAGAAAAAATTCTCTATTACCTGGCAACAAGCCAGGGAAATAATTTAAAAATGTCCTACGTGTTCTCTGTATAACCAAACTCCATTACCTGCTGGTAGTAACTCTAGTGTACTAAAATGAATGAAATCTGGCAAATTTCACTTTGCAGAATTTGGAAAACAAAGGTACGTACATCATACCATTGATACATACTCAGTGTTTCAATGGGCAACTACTTTAAGTTCTGAAAAAGCTGATTGTGTTATTGCGCATTTATTAGAAATAATGGCATTTATGAGTGTACCTGCACAAATTAAGACTGATAATGCTCCTGCATATGTATCTAATAAGATGAAGCAATTCTTTGCATATTATAATATAAAGCATGTTACTGGTATACCACACAATCCTATGGGACAAGCAATTGTTGAAAGAGCTAATAGTACCTTAAAAGAGATGCTTTTTAAACAAAAGGTGGAATTAAACAATCCCAGGGATAGATTACACAATGCATTGCTAACTTTGAATTTCCTAAATGTTGGTGAAAAGGGTACCACTGCAGCTGAGAGACATTGGGTTATACAAAAAACGGAGGAATTAAATCAACAAATATATTATAAGGATATGTTAACTTTAGAGTGGAAACCTGCAATGGTTTTAAGATGGGGACGTGGTTATGCCTATGTGTCTACAGGGAATGAAAAATGTGGTTACCAACAAAACTTATAAAGATTAGATATGACCAGGGAGAACCTCCCATTAGCTGAAATATGAATGTCTTCGCATGGTAAGAGTATTTTATTAACTATATGGTTTTCATGATATTCCAATCTTTTATCCAGGATGGACAGAGTTTATGGTTTTCATGATATTCCAATCTTTTATCCAGGATGGACAGAGTTTATGGTGTTCATAATATTCCAATCTTTTATCTAGGATGGATAGAGTTTATGCCTTAAAATGGACTTACAAAGTTGTTCTATGCCTCCCATTTGCTCAAATTTAGAGCAAAAATTTATTTTCAGAGCCAAGGACTGAATGACAATAACAACAAGACAAATGGGCCAGAAGATTCAACCTAACATACTGCTTCAATCACTGTTTTCTTAAAAACTTTGCATGCAAATCATTTTTAAAAGCGCTAGTCCAAAAAATGATCGATCCTACAGAGATTGGATAACAAAAGCTATAGGTAACTTTCCTGGGAATTGGCCAATATCTCATTTTTTAAAGGGTACCCAAAAATATTTACACTCCGTTCCCAAAAGATGGGATGGAAGTTTTTTTTGTGTGTGTTATGTTATGTGTTGTGATTGTTTGTTGTTGTCTAGGATGAATGCATATATGTTATGTGTTGTGAATTGGATTCAGGGATTTTCTTCTTTCCCTCACTCTATTTTTTTTGTCTCTTTTATTATTAAAAACTTAAGATTTTTTTATATTAATAGAAATTGATGTAAATTTAAGATTGTTTTGTTATAATAGATATTGATAGAAAGTTAGGATTATTATGTTTTTATATATACTTAAAGATAAATTTTAGTTGCAAATTTTCAAGATTTCTTTTGAAAAATAAAAAATATAAAAAAAATTATTAAATTGCATTGGGTGCCATTTGTAGAAATAAATAGTTAAATTGTTTAACCAGTATTTATATTATTATTAATTGGTTTGGCAGCCTTTAATCCTTATTCTGCCATTATAAATGAATACACACAGAGACCATGTAGATTTTATCAAGCCTAGGCCTGAACTGAGGAATCTTGGCCCATCTAAGCTAGCTCTTAATTCTATTACCCAAATATGACCCCATATATACATACGTCCCCTTGGACTTCCATTCTCCACAATATGCCAATGTTCCTGGCCATGTGGAATGAGGTTCCTTTTTTCTAATCCATGGCATGTGCCTATTCCTACTCCTGGCTGGAATGCCTTCTTCTTCCTGCTCCTGGCTGGAATCTTAATCCTCAGTCTAAAGCACAGGCTTCCTGTTCTAATCCCAGGAAGTCCCACCTTTCTCTGTCTTTGCCCAATCTCAGGCCTCGGCATTTTATTTAACCAATCAGACTCAATATGTAAGTAACAGACAGCAAGCAGGACCAATTAATTAACATTTAGAATGCTTAACACTACCCCAACATCTGTGTGTGTGTGTGTGTGTGTGTGTGTGTGTGTGTGTATTTTGTAGGGTAAGTTGAAAGGGCAGATATGAGGGAACAGGGAGATAAGTGTGACTGGGGTACATGATGTGAGCTCACAAAGAATCAATAAAAAGTTTAAAACAAGCAAACAAACCACATATGCCACCCAGAGGGAAATTATAAACTGCATACAAGGAAACAAAGTATGGAGGACCTCAGACTTCCAAAAGGGAGACCTGGAAATTGAAACAGGACTAGTTAGAAAGAGGAAGAGAAGTGGGTGCAAGGGTAGAAAAGGTCACTGGGGGCCGCGAATGGCTGAGGTGACTGGAGTACTTATCTTAAGATGTCTCGATGAAAAACATAGTATTAGAAAGCCCAGGGGGGCCTTAGCCCTGTGCAAGGAACTAGAGGCAACCAAGGAATGCTAAGAGCTGGGGGAATATTCTTTCCAAGGGAAGAGCACACCAAATGGTTAACCAATAACAATAGGTATAGCTAGATTTGAAGGGGGAAATGGAAAATTAGGTAATTATATTATAATCTCAAAAAACAAAAGAAATAATATTTAAAAGCATGTTACTTTGCATAATTAATATACACTGATAGTTTTTAAAGTCCTTAAGATTGTATAAATATGTGACAGAATACAGAATAAAAAGTGATTTTAAAATCTGTAATTCCCTCTTCAGACACCATGAAGCAGAAGAAACATTTATAATTGGGAAATATCCACAATACACATATTAGATGAATACTTGTCTTTAAAACACATAAACAGTGGTTATGTACCAATAACAAAGAAAGAAACAGTCAGAATAAAGATGGAATGACCCTAAACAGATTGGTGGAGACACTTGTCACTCACAGAAATGCTGCTCACTGTCAACAAAGGGCTCTAGTTAGTCCTCCAGCCCCCTGTATCCATCAGGAAGTAGCTCGTAGCCAAGTCCTGTGTGCTGAGGCCACAGAATTCTCTTCAGTCCTAATAGAGGATATGACAACCAGGGAGATCTATGCAAGTTTTACAAGGATCAAGTGAGCAAGCTATGGCAGTGTGTACAAAACTATAATCAGGGAACTTGATTTTTATGATGGAAGGTGGACCAGTTCTCTTGTATGTCCAAAGTTGCCACAATGGATCAGCTCCAAAGGCAATGGAAAGAGCTGCTGGAGGAGGCAGGTACGTCAGTGTCTCGCTGACTGCAATGGATGCAACATGGACATACGTACTCTTTAAAATAGATGTAACTGTTCACTCCGTGTGCAAAAATACACACTCCAGAGTTGGGTAAATTTGAAACACAGAGACCGTTCCTTCCCATGCTGCAAAGTTACTGACTTTCAGCTCCTGAAGTTACCTCAATGGTTGAAATAGAGAGAGGCAGAGATGCCTTCCCAGCTGCCTCAGACACTGCATCTTCTCCCAGACTCCCAGCTGTCATAGTATTGTATTTCTGAGTTCTGTCATCATTCTCTAGTTCACTAGGAAAGGCTTCTAGAAGTGTCTGATGTAATCTACTTATGAGAAAAAAAAAATCAGTGCTGTCCGGTGGACTACCATGTTCTTGGGTTGAGAGGTTCAGCAGACAGCCTTTCTTCTGATCTTTGTCCTCTGGCTGCAGATTTTGGTGATGGAGAATCAACTTCCTTCTCCCAGATTTTTCCAGAATATCTCCTCCCTAAAGAAGGAAAACAACAGTTCTGTGCCATCTATACCAAGCTACCAAAGCTACCACCACCCATGTAGTCTGAAATCCCCTCAGGAACATAAAGCTGCCTCATGCACAGAAGAAGGAACAGGTAGGTGAGATTTTTATAATGCACTCACCTAATATCATTTAAAGTCTGCAACAAAGCAGCACTGTACATTTGTTTTGGGTTTTTTTTTTGTTTTTCTTTTTGCACATGGATGCTGTGAGCCTCGATTGTCGACTCCAGGCTACATGCTAAATTAGAAAAACTCCTATGCTGAACAATAGATAACTAATATCTACTTTTATGAAATGTAAAATTGAAAAGGGAACAGACTTGCCACCAAATGCGCATGTGAGTGTCACTAGGATGCTAAGGATTAAGGGTGACTGCTGTAAAACATTCCTTAGTGTTCTCATCTGGTCATGGCTGTTTACGGTTCTTCTTACCCTGACCTCTGTTTTTCTTTGCATCTATGCAGAATACTGTTCTGTTTTTCTTCTGTTTTTCCATTTGGACTATAGTCCTCCAGTTCAGAGCTATCCTAGTCTCATGTGTGAGATAAAAGTCCAAATGTTGATACTGGTGAGTGTAATGATGGAAGGGTCTGCTCTGTTTGTCGCACCTGTTTTCCCCGTAAATGGAGCAAGAGCAATCAAAGCAGAATCACCCTGTGAGTGCCACATTAGTATCCTCCCATGGCATCTCCTCACAGTCCCCTGAAAGCAGTTTAGAAGGCTCGAATCTTTCTAGTCTCCAAACCCTTTTCTTCTTTTTTAATGTATTTTCTCCTGGTGGGAATTTAGTCAACTAGTAGAAATCTGAAAGAGACTTCCCAGTGAAAATTGTGTTCTTCATTGTCCCATACCCTGACTCCCACATCTGTGGATTTCATGGTATATAGTTCATGCGTTTGAAAGCCACTTAAAGTGCCTGCCCAATGGACTCAGGCCCTCTCTGGAGATGACCCTTCTTTCTCTAATATTCTTATTGTTCCTAATACAATGGTGTTTTATCACTGAAACTGTTCTTCGGAGTGGGCTATCACCTGTGTACCACTTACATAGAAGCAAATAGTTTAACTCTTGAAATACCTTTGAATTCGGTGCTGGTAAAATCACCCTTCTGGAGTTGCATCTGTGTCTCCTCTTGGTGCCTCTGAGGGGCTCTCAAGCTCCATTTAAGTCCACGTGTGTCCTGATAGTTCTGGGGGGGGGGGGATGCTTCCTAATGCTTCCAAATGAATTAGATTCTGGCAATTTTAAAGAGAAAACACAGCCTCTTCAGAAGGGATACACAAACACTATTGAATGAAGTGTCGATAGGCTTGAGTTGTCTCCAGCAAGGATGCTGTGGAGAAAAGGTGGTCACCATGTAACCCACCTCTCTACCGGCATTGTACAACCATCCACCCATAAAGCAGAAAGTCCACATGAGTTCCTTCCATCTGATGCATTCTGCAAATTTTTTTCTACCAAAAGGAGAAAGAATAAAGAAATGGAAGTCAGAGTGAGCATGGCGAGGTAGAGAGAGAAGAGAGTTGAGAAGTAAAGTAAAGTGGTGATAGATGAGTTTGGGGCAATAACCTGTATCTTTATTTCAGAATTAGGACCAAAAAAAAAAAAATCACAGAGATAAAATTCAACATGCCTAGTACAATAGGAGTTCAACAGGGATCTCATGAAGAATTAAAGTAAAACCCATTTTGAAAAAAAAAAAAAGGTTCCATAACACCTGGTATAGAGTGATGCAGGGAAAAGTCACAGGTTTCTGACAATTAATTTACTGTAAATTCAATACTCACATCCAAAAGTTACATGGAATTGAGGACCATATCTTTGTAAGGAAAACAACTGAAGTGCAGAAGTAAAAATTAAATACTCCAGATTTTTAAAAACCACACTAAATTAATTTAAGTTCAATAACACTGAAGAAAAGCAATGAAAATAATTAAAACTAAAACATGAAAAGGTCAGGGAAGCAAACAATAAATAAATTAATGATCCCTGGAGGTTTAATTGCCTTATTATTCATAAAATTTGGGTCAGTCATGGAAAATATGCAATGTTTCCAAATTTTTAATTTGATGAAAACGACAAAAGTAAAGATTCAGGAAGTTAAAGCACATGGCAGCAGCACTCCTGAGAAGCATTATGCCTAGGCAGACTGCACATGTGTTTGTCAACAACGTTGACAGCAGGAATTTCCTAAGAAGCTGAAGAACAGGCAGAGAAAATGCAGCTTGCACACAGAGGAATCAGGATGACCATAGTTTCTCCTCAGGGCAACGCAAGTGTGAAGAGAGAAGAGCAATGCTACCTAACACAGAATAAAGCACACAAGGAAATAGAAACAAACTAGTTGTCCACAAGAAATGAGTGCTACTGAAAATGTGGCAATATATAAAATGAAATGCTGTTCATCTCAAAAAAATGAAATCACAAAATTTGCAGACAATTGGTGTCTTTAGAATGTATAATGGTCATACAGTTCACAAAGAAAACACACGCACATGCACACAGGCAAAATTCTTTCTTATGTCTACATTCTGGGCTGTGTAGTGTGAGTGTGTCTGTGCATGTGTGCGTGCGTGCGTGCGTGTGTGTGAGTGTGTGTGTGTGCATGTGTGTGTGAGAACAAATGAACACATGGGTATGGTACAGTATGTAGAAAGTAGAACACAAAGGCTTAAATATTTGCCTGTGGGGAAGGGGGGGGGGTTGTAATGATGAACAAGTGCATAGAAGTAAGATTGGCAGGTGAAAGTCTCCACAGTTTCAAAATGACGATTCTGACTACAGAAGTTCACAGAGATGTCTACACTTTGGGTCTAGTTAATCTTACTGCATGGAGATTTTTATTTCCAAGCTCTACATAATAAAGTTGTAATTATTTAAAATATAAGAAAAAATACCTATCCTTATATCCAAAATATAATACACAGAAACAATATCAATAAACATAAAAGTCATTGGAAGAATTAAATAATTTCTGAAAAAACTTTTAAGTGTATAAATGTGAAACAAATATATTACCAACATATCTTTACTGAAAAATAAAGCAGAAAAGAATGTCATTTACGCAAAAAATGGAAATGAAACCCACTAGGAACATAAATGTAAATAAAGAAACAGAAAACACTGAAATTGCAACATCTGCTTGTGATGATTAATATCAGTTGGTGATTTGCTGGGGTCACCTGAAAGATGGATCCCTGGGCACACCTGTGGGATTGTGTAGGCCAGGCTAGCTAGCCTCTGGGGATGTGCATGGGGATTATCTTAAATGAGAAGGAAAGGCTTGCCCCCTGTGAGTGGGCAGGTTAGAATTCTGGACTGAGGAAGGAGGAAGCGAGCTGGGCACTAACATCCTTTTCTGCTTCCTGAGTGTGAATACAGCATGAATAGCTGCCTCAAGTTCCTGCCACTGAGCCTTTCCCGCTGAGATGGACTGTATCCTGGAACCATGAAACAAAAAAAACCCTTCCTTAAACTGCTTTTATCTATATGTTGTCTTAGCAACAGAAAAGTACCTAAGACAATAGGCAAACAAAAATAACAAAGCACTTTACACCAAAGCTGAAATATCTCAATCACAGAATGGGAATGGAGGGAACAGATTATACTATTTTTAAAAATTCTATTTGTAAAATATTTTGTGTCACTCTATTGAAAATATGGTGATAAATGAATGCAAACCACCAAATAGGAAGAGTGTGTTACAGACAATATAGACAACTTAGATGACTGAATTATATGTGAAAATATTTAAGACAGTGGGCATTTCTGTTCACAACCCTTTTACTCAAAGCTGTGTTACAGTTATTGGCATGTGCAATAAACCAAAATATTGAAATAAAAGGCACTGTGTTTGGATAGAATTAGAAATGTCTTTGCATGCAGAAAGCATAGCCATTTTTCAGTTTTTAGCTTTTTATTTCTTTTCAGTAACTGTCTTATTAACACACACAATAACTTGTGTCTTCTGTTTTAATGAACACAATACTTGCATAGTAATATCCATCAACATGGCTGGCAGTGAAATCTCCACCACCACATTCATCAGAAGGGCACTCTTGACCAACAAGACTAATTCTGACATTTTTATCCCCCTCGTAGTATTTCAGAACAGCCAACTTAATAAGCCTTGCCTATCTTCTGGTTATCCTTCTTGGAAGTGGTATAAGACTTTTGTTTTCTCTATATATCACCACAAAGTCTAAGCCCAAGATGAAGGACGGAGTCCTTTTGAACATTGTAGTCAAAGTCTGCCCATCTTCCAGCTGCTTATCAGCAAAGAACAGGCTTTGCCAATGAGAAGGAGTCCTTCCTTGGCCTGTACGCTTTAAAAAATTTTTGATGTAATATACAAAAATGCTACTAAAATATACAAAAATCTTCAAAAACCAATCATTGAGTTTATAATTAAAATTGACTAAAGATAGAAAAGCAAACACCTCGTGATCTCACTCACACATAGAAGATAATTTTTTCAAGAACCAGAAAACAGAATAATGATGAATGGATATTAAGAGTTATAGTGTATGGAGGGGTGGATAATGGACACCAAACTCTGGTGCCTACAGCAATGTGCTGAGTATAATTTACAATTTATAACATATTTTGTAAAGAACTAAAAGAAAGTAGTTTGAAGATTTGCATCACAAAGACATGATAAATGTTTAAAGAGAAAAAGTCTAACCATTCTGATCTGATCACTTCATCGTGTGTGAATCAAATTGTCACACTGCACCACATAAATAAGAACAATTACAGATCAGCTAAAGTGTGAGAAGTGCTGCAGAGAGGAAGTAAGGAGCAATCATACAGATGGAGAGATGCAATATCGTTAGAATATGATTTTCTCCAAATTGATCTATGTGTTCAATCAAATTGCTAAATTTACTTTTATACAAATTGTCATATGGATTCTTAAATTCAAGTGGAAATGACAAGTAGTGTCACAGTGAAACAAATGTAGTCTAAGACTCTGTAATTTTAAGATTTATTAAGAAGCCGCAAGAGGGACTGGGGAAATGGCTCAGTGTTTAAGACCACTTGCTGCTCTCTCAGAGGAGTGGGGTGGGTTTACAGCATGCATATTCACAAGGCCTTGCGACTCTAGCTCCAAGGAATCTTATGCCCTCTTCTGACTTACAAAGGCATCAGGAGCATGGCACACATGCTCACATACAGGTGCTCACACATATGCATTAAATAAACAAACACAACAGCAAAAATATAATGTGGATCAAAATGGAGAAAGAAATCAATAAAACATGCCTGCAGGGTGTGCTGGAACTGGAGCCTAGCATCCTTTCCATCAGACAGACCAGAGAAACTTCATTCATCAGCTGATGGGAGCACAGGCAGAGTCCCACAGCCAAACATTAGACAGAGTTCTGAGAGTCCTGTGGAGGAGGGATAGGAAGGATCGGATAAGCAGAGGCATCAAGGAGACGACAAGAACATGGTCTATAGGATCAACTGACCAGGACTCAAGTGGGCTCACAGATATGGGGGAGCCTGTATGGATCTGACCTAGGTCCTCTGCATATATGTTATGGTTATGTAGCTTGGTGTTCTTGTGGGATTTTTAACAGTGGGAGTGAGGGCTATCTCTGAGCCTTTGGCCTCCTCTTGGGACCTGTAGAGAGCTGCGACGTGCCGTGGTCTAAAGATGGCACCGGTTTCCGCCTTCCACCAGCCCGATGGTGAGCGCTCTCTGTGGTAAACAAGTCCATATTTGGTTAAAACCGCTGATCTGGCTTACTTCCGCATACGTGGGTCTGTAAGATAGCACCATGTGGCTTTACTTGATTGGCTGTTCATACAGTATTTAGCCTGTGGGTTGGGTCTGCCCGATTATTCGGAAGACTGTTTTCAAGGGACCTGAATAAACTGCTTGAGAAGAGCTTTTGCGAGTTGCGTCATTCTTGCTGGTCGAGGTCGACGCGACAAGTGGTGGCCCGTACGGGGAACCAGAAAAGACTCAGAACTCCTGCAGTCAGGGGCAGTGCACTGGTAAGTTCCCGGGACAAATTGGGACAATAAAGTTTCGCGGAAATTGCAAACTAAAGGTAAAGTTTCACGGAAATTGCTAACTAGAGGTAAAGTTTCGCGGGAAGTTGCGAACTAAACGTAAAGTTTCGCGGGAAACTGCGAACCGAAAGTAAATTTTTAATCATGGGATCGTCTCAGTCACATCCAATTTTTCTGGCTCTTCAGGAGCTACTTTTAGCTAGGAAATTGAAACTTGAGAAGTCAACCCTAGAAAGATTTTTGAATGAATGTGACTCCGTGGCTCCGTGGTTTGCGGTGTCCGGGAACCTTACAGTATCCTGCTGGGACAAATTAGGCAGGGACTTGGATTTTGCTTGGGAGCAAGGTGCTCTGAAGCATGGAGTAAGACTGGTTTGGAAGATGGTGAAGAGTTGTTTAGAAGATCAGAGATGCTGTAAAGCAATCAAGGAGGGAGAATCAGCCTTGGAACTGCTGCAAGGGGAAAGACCTGAGCAGGCAGACAGTGAAAAGGGAAGCAAAAAAAAGTGAAAGATTTGAGCAGGCAGACAGTGAAAAGGGAAGCAAAAAGAAGGTCCCTCTCTATCCCGATCGTAGAGATTTTAGAGATTTTGAGGACTCAGAGGGCACGGATTCTGAAGGGGAGCTACACACTCTAATAGAACAGTTGGAGAGGACTGCTATTAGAAAAAGGGAAAAGAAAAGGGTAAAAGAGAAAGACATGTTGGCGGCAGTCAGTGTAAGTAAAGCCGTTGCCGCGGCTCCTTCAGCCACATTGCCGGCAGTCGGTGTAAGTGAAGCCGTTTCCGCGGCGCCTTCAACTCCCCCTCCATATCCAGAAGCCGTTCAGATAGATCAGCCTGTTCAGTCCCTGAAAGTAGAGAGATCTTTCTGCCCAGGGATGTGGACACAAGTAAGAACAGAATTACAGATTGCCTATCCAGTATACCAAGATCCACAAGTGAACAGGTACGAGGAACCGCTTGATTTTAAAGTAATTAAATCCCTTGCAGAGTCGGTTCGTACCTATGGCATTACTGCTTCTTTTACATTGGCTCAAGTAGAAGCATTAAGCAGACATTGTATGACCCCGAGTGATTGGAGTGGCCTGGCCCACGTCTGCTTAAATCCAGGGCAATACTTAGACTGGAAAGCTTTCTTGATTGAGTATGCCACTGAGCAAGCAGCCATTAATCAGAGAAATGGAAATCCAGCCTGGGATAGAGATATGCTGCTTGGGCAGGGGAGATTTGCCAACCAGCAGACAGGATATCCCAATCAGGTTTATGAACAAACAAACCAGACAGCTATCAAGGCTTCGAAGTCCCTTCCTAACAAAGGGGATGTGAGTGGGAACTTCACTAAGATTCTACAGGGCCCCATGGAGCCCTTTTCAGACTTTGTGGCACAATTGGTGGAAGCGGCAGGGAAGATTTTTGGTGACCTGGATGCTGCTATGCCACTAATAAAACAGTTGGTCTATGAGCAATGCACCAAAGAGTGTAGAGCCGCTATCATCCCTTACAAGAACAAAGGGCTAGAAGCCTAGATGAAAGTGTGTAGAGAACTTGGAGGGCTGTTAACTAATGCTGGTCTTGCTGCCGCGGTAGTACAGTTGACCAGAAAAGGTGGAGGAAGTCCAGGAGTTTGTTTTAAGTGTGGCAAGATGGGACACTTTAAAAGAAAATGCCCTGAGAGAAGGAGTACAGAAAGTACAGGAAGTGCACAACACCCCAGGCAGCCGGGGTTATGCCCAAAATGTAAAAAAGGGAACCATTGGGCTAATGAATGCCGTTCAGTGATAGACATCCATGGCCAGCCTTTATCTCAAGGTTACGGTGGCGCTCGTCCAAAAAACGGACAGCGGGGCCCACGACCTCAGGGCCCACAAATATATGGGGCAGTAGAGAATCAGGACAAAGAACAGAATCAAGAGAGATGGCCAACCCTCCGCCATCCGAGAGACCGCGGAGAGCCACTGCAGGCTCAGCAGGATTGGACCTCTGCTCCACCACCAGACTCGTATTAATGCCCCAAATGGGGGTCCAGTTAATTGAAACAGATTTTAAAGGACCCCTTGAACCTGGTACAGTTGGTTTGCTGTTAGGAAGGTCATCATCAGCCTTGAGAGGACCTATTGTCCATCCTGGGGTTATAGATCCAGATTATACAGGAGTGGTTAAGATCATGGTAGCCTCCCCCCCGTGGTATAACAGCTATCTCTCCTGGAGATAGAATTGCTCAGTTGGTCATGTTGCCAAGCTTACATGATCGCTATGCGGCAAGGGATCGAGAGAGAAGAAAAGATGGTTTTGGGTCCACGGGCATGGATCTGACTTTTCTCTCCTTGGATTTGGACCAACGCCCTGTCTTGGAGTTAAAAGTTGATGGTAAAAGGATCCTGGGCCTTTTGGATACTGGGGGTGATAGGAGTATCATAGCAAAGAAAGACTGGCCTTCAGGTTGGCCCGTACAAGCCTCTTCTAAAACACTTCAAGGCCTGGGTTATGCTAAGACTCCAAATATGAGTGCAAGATTATTAAAGTGGCAGGACCAAGAAAGCCACTCAGGAGTAATGCAGCCATATGTACTTGAGCTCCCTATCTCCCTTTGGGGAAGAGACCTTTTAAAAGATATGGGATTTAAATTGAGTAATGACTATTCTGATTCAGCCCAACGTATGATGCAAGATATGGGATATGCTCCAGGCTTTGGAATAGGAAAATATTTGCAGGGACGGAAGAGTCCCATATCTATGCAACAAAGACAAAAGAGACAGGGCCTGGGTTTTTCCTAGGGGCCACTGAGGAGGGCATTCCCATAACTTGGAAGACAGAGGACCCAGTATGGGTTCCTCAGTGGCCACTTTCCTCTGTAAAATTGAATGCAGCCAAAGAGTTGGTGGATGAACAGATGTCTTTAAAGCATATAAAGCCATCTGTATCTCCCTGGAATACACCTATCTTTGTCATTAAAATGAAATCTGGAAAATGGAGATTGTTGCATGACCTGCGTGCCATAAATCAACAAATGCAGATCATGGGCCCAGTACAACGCGGCTTGCCGCTTTTATCATCTTTGCCAGCCTCATGGCCCATAATAGTTATAGATATAAGGGATTGTTTTTCTCCATCCCTTTGTGTGCCAAAGATAGTGAGAGATTTGCATTTACTGTTCCAACTGTAACCATGAAGAACCTGATCAGCGGTTTGAATGGGTAGTACTACCTCAGGGCATGGCGAACAGCCCCACTATGTGCCAACTGTATGTGGGGGAAGCCATTGCTCCCTTGAGAAAGGATTTTCCAGATTTGAGATGTGTTCATTATATGAATGATATCTTACTGGCAGCTAAGAATGAACAAATGTTAGATCAGGCCTATGAAGAATTAGTTCAATTATTAAAAAAGAAAAGGTTGTTTATTGCTCCTGATAAGGTTCAAAATGAAAATGTGGTTAATTATTTAAGAGCGAAGGTTGGACATGAAAAGATAATACCTCAAAAGATTGAGATAAGAAAAGATAATTTAAAGACTCTAAATGATTTTCAAAGGTTGTTAGGAGATATCAATTGGTTAAGAGGCTATTTGAAGCTACCAAATTATGAAATAAGACCCCTATATGATATTTTGAAAGGTGATTCAGCACTTAATTCTCCTAGGCAATTTACAGAAGAAGCAAGAAAAGCTTTATGTAAAGTGGAAGAAAGGTTACAGAGTGCCTTCCTAAAGAGATGGCAGGAAGGACAGCCCATTGCTTTGTGCATATTTGCCACCTATGGTCAACCTACAGGATTGTTATGGCAGGACGGACCATTATTATGGACTTATTCGAAGATTTCTCCAAAAAAATCCATAGAACATTATCCCACTGCAGTTGCTGCTTTAGCCTTGAATGGTATCCAACAATGTTTGCAGTCTTTTGGAGTTGCTCCTGCCGGTATAATAGTGCCCTATTCCAGTCATCAAATTAAGATTTTGTGTGGCACTGTAGATGATTGGGCAATATTGCAATGTAGCTTTGAAGGAGTGATTAATAACCATTATCCTAAGCATCCATTTCTATCATTTTTAAGGAGCACCCAGTGATATTCCCTAAGGTTACTTCAGCAGTACCACTTCAAGGGTCACCAAATGTGTTTACTGATGGCTCAAAGACAGGCTGCAGAGCCTATTTGATAGAAAGACAAGAGCCCGTGTTATGTCAATTTCAACCGGGCTCCCCCCCAAATAGTATAGTTGAAAATAGTAATTGAGGTGTTTAAAAGATGTCAATTTGCATTCAATTTGATTTCAGATTCAGTCTATGTGTTCAATGCAGTGAAAGTATTAGAAATAGCAGGTCCTATTAAGAATAGTAGTACTGTATGTGCCTTATTGCAAAAGTTACAAGTTTTAATCTGGCAAAGAAAAAGATGTTTTTATATTCAACATATCAGAACACATACAGGATTACCTGGACCATTAAGTGAGGGAAATGATAAAGTTGATCAATGGACTAGGATGGAATGCATTTTTTGGAGCTCATTCCTGGACCAAGCCAGACAATTTCACCAATTATTTCATGTAAATGCAAAAACTCTACAGCAGAAATTCCATTTGTCTAGAGCAGATGCTAGACAAGTGGTTTTGGACTGTCCTCAGTGTGTGATTCATCATCATCCTCCCAGTGTGGGAGTGAACCCTAGAGGGTTGATGCCACTCAAAATCTGGCAAATGGAAGTTACCCACATTTCAGAGTTTGGAACCTTAAAATATATTCATGTGTCTGTGGATACCTGCTCAGGTATCATACATGTTACACCTATGAGTGGAGAAAAGGCTCGCAATGTCATAGGGCATTGCTTAGAAGCCTGGGCTGCATTGGGAAAACCACAACAGCTAAAAACGGACAATGGACCGGCCTATACGGCTCAGTCCTTTGTCTCCTTCTGCAACCAGATGGGGGTACAGCTTAATCACGGATTACCATATAATCCTCAAGGACAAGGAATTGTGGAGCAGGCTCATCGCACCTTGAAAGAATGTTTTCAAAAACAGAAAGGGGGAATAGGCCAAGGCCGTACCCCCAAGGAGAGAATGTCTTTAGCCTTATTTACTTTAAATTTTTTAAATCTGGATGCTCAAGGCCGCTCAGCAGCAGACAGACATCAGGATTCCCATGGTCCACCTAAAGGCATGGTGAAGTGGAAGGATATTTTGACAGGCTCTTGGCGAGGGCCTGACCCCGTGCTAACATCGGCAAGAGGATCTGTTTGTGTTTTTCCTCAGGATCAACAAGATCCAGTGTGGGTGCCTGAACGCCTTGTGAGGAAGATTCCTCATGAAGACCTTCCTAGGGATCCTGGTGATAGTAGCAGTGATGATGTCAGGAATGACCGAGCCGAGATGGGGGATCCTGTCGATATTCCCAAAGCCGATGCCAGTCAGACATGATGCAACTGTGTTTCCATACTTATTTAGCAGTAATAGAAGCTTAGGCTTACCCTACCTTCCCTTTGATGATCAGAAAAGCCCTATAGAGGGTAATAGAAATGTCAGCTTGAAGGGTAGTCTGTGCTTTTTAATGAGCTTCAATAGGTCAGATATACAAAATACATTAAATTGTCTCAGCAGTCAGCAGATTTTTTTTACCACAACTGAGTTTTGGGGGTAGGGGTGGTGTTTTGTTTTCAAGCAATGGTTCTCGTCTTGTGGGGTGGTGGCCCATATGAGTCTCTGACCTGGACCCCCCCAAACAGCTATGCTGGGCACCTTTTTGTAAAGGATCCGCAGGAGAGGAAGGACCTTTTCCCTGGACTGGATGTCAGGGGCGCAGAGCAGTTTGGGTTCAACAAGTTTATTTTTCCTTTAGCCCCATGATTAGTAATATAGTGAATAAGTCTTGTACAGGAATGCTTGATATATCTACTAGGGATCCTCAGCAGACTGCCACCAATCCTTTTGATTTATGGCTTTTGTGTGGAGCAAATGGTAGCTGTATGGATTTGGGACCTATACTTATGCTTGGGGGAGGAATTTATCAAAGAGGTAGTTTTTCCCTAGGGTCCGCTACCAATATGGATTTTTCTAGTGGTAGTGGCTCTGGTACTTGGAATTCTTCGTTTCATTCTTACTGCAATAAGACCTTTTCAGCCTTGCCAGTGTGTCTCTGGCCTCCTTTTCTGTGGATTGTAAGTAATGGGAGTGCATCCTTGGGTGAAGAAAAGTTAGTATGCACTCCGGACACATGCTTTTATGCCCTGTGCTGGAATGCCACAGCCTTTCCTGTAGCTGTGGTGACTAGAATGCCTCGATATGTACCAGTTCCTGTAGAGGCCCCTAATACCATGATGCTATTCAGGCTTAAAAGAGATTTTGGCATCACTGCAGCTATTGTTACTGCCATCACTGTTGCTGCTGTGGAGGCTACTGCCTCAGCTATTGCCTTGTCTAGTTCTATACAGACTGCCAATGCCCTGAATGACATCTCAGCCAATGTAGCACAGGCATTGGATACTCAGACCTCTATGAATTCTCATCTCAAAGGAGGCCTTATGATAGTTAATCAACGCATAGATTTAATACAAGAACAGATTGATTCTCTTTGGCAACTAGCACAGTTGGGGTGTGAGTGGAAAATGCAGGGTTTGTGTGTTACTTCGGTGTGGTATCAAAATTTAACAAAGCCTGGTAATCTGTCTAAGCAATTGTCAGAGCTCCTCTTACAGGATTGGTCGGCTGATTTTGAAAATAAGATGAGAGAGCTGAGAGCGACAATCGTCCACATCAACTCCGCTCGGGTGGATCTGAGTCTGGCTAATGGTTTGACTTCCTGGATACAGGCAGCTATGGATCATCTTAAGGAGTGGGCGGGCGTAGGCTCTTTGGCGATACTGATGATACTAGCCTCTCTGGTTTGCCTATGGTGCATCTACAATATGAGAGCTGCAGCCATGATTATACAGGCCCTTGTCGCCACTGAGGCAGGCCAGTCCCCTCAGGCATGGCTCGCTGCCATGAAGCCTTAAATCTTCACTGAGCATAGTCCCTGCCCACTGAGTTATTCGTTCCACAGATATTAGGGTCTGGCAAGTCAATGACGGAATGGACGGATAATTCTCAGCCACCTAAGACAGGGCAGCCCCGAATGGGGAGGCTGACCCAGAGACGGGTAAGAGTTTGAGCACCGCCCTCCTACAGGCTCAGGCCCATCGTGAGATCCCCAGGTATGGGGATTACAAAGCCTTTCCAGGGACTTCTACCAACTCTTTCAAAAACAAAAAAGGGGGAACTGTAGAGAGCTGCGACGTGCCGTGCCCTAAAGATGGCACCGGTTTCCGCCTTCCACCAGCCCGATGGTGAGCGCTCTCTGTGGTAAACAAGTCCATATTTGGTTAAGACCGCTGATCTGGCTTGCTTCCGCATACGTGGGTCTGTAAGATAACACCACGTGGCTTTACTTGATTGGCTGTTCATATAGTATTTAGCATGTGGGTTGGGTCTGCCCGATTATTCGGAAGACTGTTTTCAAGGGACCTGAATAAACTGCTTGAGAGAGCTTTTGCGAGTTGCGTCGTTCTTGCTGGTGGAGGTCGACGCAACAGGGACCCTGTTGCTCCTACTGGGCTGCCTCATCAAGCCTTGATGTGAGAATATGTGCCTAATCTTACTGAAATAACTTATATTTTGTTTATGCTCCTGGAAGGGCTGCTCTTTTCTGAGGGGAGGTGAACGAGGGGTGGAAAGAGACTGAGGGGAGGAGAGGGAGGGAAAACTGCAATAAGGATGCAATGTATTAGAGAAGAATAAATAAAAAGAAAAAAAAGAAAGTACAACTGTTCTCAATAAAGTATTTCTGTGGAAAAAGGAAAATTAATAAAGCAGATAAGTAACCGAAAAATATATAACTTATAACTAATTAACATTCAATAAAATTATACAAGTAATTCAATAGAAGAGTACATTTCAAGTTGTTTCTAAAATTTTTATTTATTTTTATGCATCTGTGTATGTGTGCATTTGTATGTATATAGTGTTCATGTTGTGAACACATGGAGGCCAGAGACAGTGTGTGTGTATACAGACATAATCCCCCCTCACATATATATATCACATATCAGCTTCACAAATAATACTAATCAAATATTGACAGGAACATGTGTTAAATATACAAATACTGATGTAAATATAGATGCTGTTATTGAATGAAATACATTGATACAACTTAATGTGTGTGTGTGTGTGTGTGTGTGTATAAAATATATAGAAAAGAACAAAATTCTGTCATCTGTGGAAAGTGGTGCATGCAACTGGAAGTTCATATTAGATGAGTTAAACTATTTTCAGAAACACAGAGACTGTTTTTGTCTTATATGTGGCCCCTAAATTGAGACATAATATCATGCCTACATGTATGACATGGATGTAGAAGCAAAGTGTCTGAGGGAACAAAGTGACTAATGCAAGGGTACATGATGGGAAGCTTGGGGAGATACAGAGATGGTACACAATGTAGAGTATATTATTGTATGAAAATGATCTTATGCAGCACAGCCCCATGAATAATGAATATATACAATTAATAAATATAAGTAAAATTCATGAACAATGAATAAATACAAAAATATATATATTTTTACAAAAATAGAAGAAATAAGCAAACAAAAAATTAGCCACAAATACATACATAGATATAGTTGTAAATAATTTTTGTCTTAGACGTGTAGATAAATAGGCACACTGGCAGGATTGAGTTCACCAATAATACTAATACAAATATTGACAGGAACATATGTTAAATACACAGATACTGTTTAAAGTATTGATGCTGTTTTTGAACCTAATACATTGATACAGATAAATACATGGTCCCAATTTAGCGTCAGGTGTGGATACCTAATATAAATTGATGTCTGCATCAACACAGGTAAAATAATAATGCAGAATACATAGATTAGACTAGAAATTAATATGGAAGTTAGTGTCAGTGTCCTTGGTATATAGACAAACATACTAATAGAGAGAGTGAGTGGACACAGAAATGAACATTGGTAACTACACAGATAAATAGAGTCACGGCTATGTCCATATTGGTGCCATTGCTTTTTAAAAGTTTTATTATTCACTCTATGTGCACGAATGTTTTGTCTGCAACTATGTTGTGTACTATACACATGCTTGGTGCCTGCAGAGGCCAGAAGAAGGTGCCAGAGCCCCTGAAATGGTTGTGAGTCAGCATGTGAGTTCTGAGAAACAAACCTGGATCCTCTGCAAGAAGAGCAAGTAGTCTCACTCTTTCCAGCCCCACTGTGGTCATTCTGAAGTTCAGAGGTAAACAGGTATGGACACACAGACAGGTAAAGATTAGGTTAGATTTAGGTACCTACATTGATGCTGGTGTCAATGTTGATATCCACATGTAGATATACATATGGGCAAATGTCACAGAATATATACACATGTTTGTATGTATATTTGCCAGTGCACTGACACTGTTATCATAGCTATGGGCTGAATAGGCATTGATGTTAATGCTCATATTGGTATAGATGAAATATGAACTCACTGCACCCATTTCTATACAGACACAGATAAGTGTAAATGATACTACACAGCATCAATGCATGTATTCATAGACATTAATTACACATAGAAATATATACACACATGGATGTCATTGTTGATACTGTCAATATCAAGATGGATGGAGACACAGAACAATTTAGATTCAGATGTCAATGTCTGTGCTAACAGCAATATTAATATAATAAGAAGGAAACAGAGAGGGAGGTAAAAGTATAAATTATCTGCAGGTACTGAATAGTTCTTGATACCTATGTAACTACAGAGGTAAGTATGTTTGCACTGGGCATTGGGAAAGCATTAAGTACTTTCTAGGTTAGTAGGTGCCACAGGAGGATCAAAATCCAAACACCAGCACTTATGTTCCTCCTATAACCTACCCTAGGTGTCAGCATCCCATCCTCCTAGATCCATGATCTGTAGTACACCATGAGTTGTGATTAGACACAAACCATCCCAGACTTTTCCAGTTGTGTTGGTGTGAGGACAACCTTAACTACCTTCGAGTATTTTATGAAGTTTTCTGCTCCTGTAACCTGAAAGCAAGCCGAATCTAAAACTGTTAGCATCCACTCCATGTGATAACTCTTGGGGGAGATATGAACAAAGGTCTGTACATACCAGACAAGGTACCAACAGCAGACAAGGAAAGAATCCCACTCACCCCTGGCTTAGTGAAGCCGTGAGTCCCTGTGAACTATTGACAGGAAAATGATGGCTCCAGATCAAATACATTCCTGAAATGTCCATGCCAGCGTGGTGGTGGCTCAAAAAAGCTGCACCCCCACAGGTCCCTGGGCAGACACCAGGCAGACTGGAAAGTCAGCATCTATGCTCCTGCAGTTCTAGGGGCTTTAACAGCCGAGGGAGAGGTACTTGGAAATCTCGTAACTGTCGGGAGCTTCCTGGGTCTTGTAGGTCTCCCTTACTTTCTGAGATTTGTACTTCTGTTTACTTTCTGAGTCTCACAAGGCTCCTCCTTGTAGATGGGAATGCTCCAGTTCAGAAGAAATAGCTACAGAGCATTCCACCTCTTCGCCCATCCTGGTGTTCTGTCCACTCCTGAGGTGGAAGTGGCAGTGTCCCCTGAGTCTTAGAGCAGGTGACATAGATGTTTCATTATTTCCCTTGTCAGTGTTTCCCACCTATTAAGGTCTATCATACGTATTAATTTCCTTCCTTGAATCATTCTAAAGCATCATATCTTTAAAATAGACCCAAGTTAAAATAATTTCTCTGGGTGTTTTAACAAGAAGTTTTACTGAGACAGGGCCTGACCAACATCAGAGTCACAAATCCGAAGCCTAAGCTCAAGGAGTTAAAAGTAGAAGAAGTAGAACCAGACTCTTTGCTGCCAAGCCTTAGTAGAAAGACAGAGGAGACAGACATCTACAAACCCCAAGATCATCTGATTCAGGTTGGTTGATGATAGCTATATTTTATATTTTAAACAAAAACATTCACATAGTACTGTGGAGTGCTGTGGAACCTGAAAAACAGAAGTTTTGCTTTATACTATACATTTCCTGAAAGTAGAAGGTGCAGACATGGGACTTTGCATACATTTCAGTAAACTTGGTGGTGACACACAGATGTGTGGGAAAAATTAACTGGTAGTTTGCCACTACATTTGCACAGGCAGTGGTGTTGGACCTTCTCCCATCAAGTCTCGCAAAAGGAAGGACTTACACACACACAATAGTATTTTACCATTAATGATGCTGCTTTCAAATATCTTCATCTCAAAATAAGAGAAATTTTCATTGAAGGAGACATTTAGAAAATTCAGCAAAAGGAAAAAAAAAGAACATCTGAGGGAAACTGGAAATACCATTCCATATTCAGCACATCCCCTTTTAAGTGTCTCCATGTTTGACATTAGGAACAGTGCTGAGCTCTCCTGCTTGCAGAGCGGCTACCATTAAAATACTTCACACATCTAATTTCTCATGACAAGACTGCTGCTACGGCTGTGCTCCAGAATGTGGGCTTCTGGGAAGGACTGGCCCATTAACAGATTTTCAAGAAAGCTGCTTTGAAACTTTTCTGCTGCGCTTGCATTTTTATTTAGAAAACAAACAATGGGACAAGAATCAATATGCTTACTTGCCTATTTTGTTACAACTTTGCATACCTGGCTCTTTTTGTTTTTATTTTTTGTTCATTCTTCCCTATGGTAGTATTAACCACATTATAAGATGGCTGTATCAAAAGTCTTTTAAACTTGACCAAAGACTTTGATAGGAGTCCAACTGTTACCAATATAGCAAGTGCGTTTCTATTCACCCTTTATAAATATGAATCTATCCAAGGCTGTTCAGTACTGACTATCTTGTCCATTTTGGCAAAGCTGTGATGTTTCCAATCTAAAGATTCATATTCTGATATTCAAGGCAGTTCAAAACATCCTGTCTTGGTTTGCTTTCTCTTACTTGCTGAAGACCATAACTAAAAGCAGTTGTGGAGGGAAAGGTTTTTCTTCCCTTACAGCTTATAGTCCATCATAAGGGTAGATTAGGACAGAAACTCAAGGCTGAACCTGGAAGCTTTTCCCTGAAGGAGCTCACTGCCTTGCTCTTTACTGCTTGCTCAGTTTACTTTCATATACTGCCCATGACCACCTGCCCAGGAGTGGAATCTCACACAGTGGTTAAAGATCTTCCACATTAATCAAAGAAGAAATGCCCCACAGCCTTACCTACAGGCCAATCTGATAGGAGAATTTTCTCAATTAAGAGTCCATCTTCTTAGCCATTCTGATAGATGTGAGATGGAATCTCAAAGTTGTCTTGAGTTGCATTTCTCTGATGATTAAGGATGTTGAGCATTTCTTCAAGTTTCTCTCAGCCATTAGGGATTCCTCCTTTGTGAATTCTCTGTTTAGCTCTGTTCCCCATTTTTTGATTGGATTATTTGGTTTCTTGGCATTTAATTTCTTGAGTTCTATGTAAATTTTATATACTAGCCCTTCGTCAGATGTGGGGTTGGTGAAGATTTTTTCCCAATCTGTAGGTTGCCATTTTGTTTGAATGACAGTGTCTTTTGCCTTACAGACGCTTTTCAGTTTAATGAGGTCCCATTTATTGATTGTTGGTCTTAGATCCTGAGCTGTGGGTGTTCTGTTCAGGAAACTGTCACCTGTGCCTATGAGTTCGAGGGTTTTCCCCACTTTCTCTTCTAGTAGATTTAGTGTGTCCAGCCTTATGTTAAGTTCTTCTATCTCACACCTGTCAGAATGGCTAAGATGAAAAGCTAAAATGACAGCACATGCTGGTGAGGGTGTGGAGAAAGGGGAACACTCCTCCACTGCTGGTGGGAGTGCAGGCTTGTGCAACCACTATGGAAATCAGTCTGGCGATTCTTAGAAAACTTAGAATAGCTCTGCCTCGGGACGCAGCCATACCACTTCTGGGTATACATCCAAATGGTTCCTCACTGAATCACAAGGAAGTTTCCTCATCTATGTTCATAGCAGCCTTATTTTTAATAGCTAGAAACTGGAAACAACCCAGCTCTCCCTCAACCGAAAAATGGATTAAAAAACTGTGGTACATCTACACAATGGAACACTACTCAGCCATCAGAAACAATGAAATCATGCAATTTGCAGCCAAATGGATGGAACTAGAGAAGCTCATCCTGAGTGAGCTAACCCAGACTCAGAAGGATGCACATGGCATCTATTCACTTATAATCAGATTTTAGCCATATAGTACAGGGTAACTATACTACAACCAATGCACCAAAGGGAACATGATAGACTTTGTTTCCTGTCAATGAGACACTTTGCCCTAGTGGTGCTGCCTTGTAGGCCCCCAGTGTATGAGGAGGCTCTTGGCCCTCATATGCCTGCTGAACTGGGGTGGGGGACTGTTATGTAGGGACACTCCACTCCAGAGGAGTGGGATGGAAGGGATAGGGGGTAGAGGGTGGGAGGGCGGGTCTGGGAAGGGTGGAAAGATGACACTACGATGGAGATGTAACCTGAAATAATAAACAAACAAACAAATAAACAAATAAATAAATAAATAAAAGAAAGAGTCCATCTTCTGAGGTGACTTTGTGTCACATTGCCAAAAGACAAGGCAGCACATCTCACAGACCAAGCTGGTAATGTCTTTCATTTTTATTTGTTTTCTTCTTCTCCTCATCCTATTTTATCCTCTTTCTTCTGACTTCCTCTGTATTAACATATGAGTAGTGAAGAAACTGCAAGCCAAAACAGACTTTAAATACATTACTAAAATTTATATATATATATATATATCAAATTATATATTTCACAGTAAATATAGAACTTCACTACATATATATATATATATAAAATTTCACAAAATATTTGTCTCATTATGTTAGCATGATCAATAAATATTAGACAAGTTTAAAATAGTCTCAACACATAAAAATTAGAAACGTTTATTAGAAAACATGAAGTTGAACCATGCTCTCATCTATAGTCTTGACAAAGTGCTACATTGTCAATTGATTTAATTAAATTAATTTGAGAATAGAGGTAAAATTTTTGTGGTTTCCTATGCTGAATAAAGCAGTACTTTCCCTTGCAAGTATAATTAACATCCTTTTATTTTAACAATGTTTCTCTACTTTCAAGAAAGTAGGTATTAAAAATTACTTTGAATATAAAAATCATCTAACAGGATTCAGTTTTCTATAGTAGCAAAAGCATATTTTTAAAGGGGAATAAAGAACCAAAGGGAGGTCTTTGATTTGTAGATCAAACAACTCAAAACTGTTACATTAAAAAGAGTTAAAGTACTAAATGCAAATAGCTCCTTGCACGTGTGTCTTAGTTATTGTTCTAATGCTGCGAAGAGACACGAAGACCTATGGAAACCCCGGGGGGGGGGGGGAGGACGACCACTTATAGCTTCAGACAATGAGTCATGACCATCATAGTAAGGAACTTGGCAGCAGGCCAACGGGCATTGGTGCTGGAGCAGTACCTGAGAGTCTACTGATCTACAAGCAGGATTGAGAGAGAGACAGAGAGAGGGAGAGAGAGAGAGAGAGAGAGAGAGAGAGAGAGAGAGAGAGAGATTGGACTCGGTGTGTCAAAGTCTACCCCAGTGACTTAACTACTCCAGCAAGGTCATGCCTTCTAATCCTTCCCAAACAGTTCCATCAATGGAAACCAAGCACTCAGATGTACAAGCCATTCTCATTCAAGCCACCACAACTTGAGACGCCACCTTGTTCTTCAGAACCCTGTTCCTCAGTCACTAGTCCTCATGACTCTGTGCAGCATTGGTCTCTGGTACCCTGTGTCCTTCTGGCCTCTTGAGGATGGGATCCGAACAGGGCATGTGCTCCTAGCACAAGATCTTCCTTACCCTGCTGTGCAAACCGAGAATATCCCACAGTTGGTTGTCTTTGGACTACACACGGCAGAGCACTACTTCCCATATAGTTGAGTTGTTTGAAAAGTAGATCATGGGGAGGACGAAGTAGAGAAACAAGTTAAGGGCAGACATCTCTGTGATGTTAGATGGCTCAGGAGAAACAGGTCAGGTTCTTTCTGGCACCCCAAATCATATCCACATACAGTGCTCAGACAGTAACCCACAGTTACTGCCCTAATTCGTAATTATATAACTCGTAATGAGTTATTGCTATTCATAGAAATACATTTAGGCTATCTTCAAACCATCAAATAACTTTTTACCCTTGAATTTTTATTCAATTTGAATAGGCAATTCAGAGTATTATTTAGTTATGTGCTTTTTCTTCTTGAAACAGCTCAATGAGGACACCCTTGATGACTTCCTCTGTTTAATTTTGATAATATTTTTGCCATTTTATTATGTAAGACTTTATTTAGCAAGTGATCTGCCTCTAATCATATGAGCAATGATTTTGCAGCATCTAGTCAAATATCACATCATGTTAACAGAATCTGTCTTTAGAAAACCTGATAAAATAAGGCAATAATTTCTTTAACATTTGTTTATTAATTCAAGTTACATCTCAATCTCAGTCCCTGCTTGCTAATTCCCAGTCCTACCTTACCACCCTCTACCCCCTATCCCATCTATCCTTCTTATCCAGTACGGGATGCCCCCACATATCAGCCCCCCTCAGTTTGTCAGTCACATGAGAGAGCTAAAAGGTTCCTCTTGCTCTGGAGCCTGACATGGTAGCTCAGCTAGGATAAAGTGTCTCACTAACCAGTAAAAAAGTCCATCACTCAGACTGTCCCCCCACTTGCTAAGAGATCAGTATAATGACAAAGTTGCCTGTCATCTATATTTGTATAGGGGGTCTAATTTTACCTAATATCCTTAATAATAATAATAATAATAATAATAATAATAATAATTAATAATAATACATCTGTAATCTATGGGAACATGGATAATATTGCTTCAGAGGTTGGATAAATATCTGTTTATGTGGAGTAGTCCTTAAAAGCAATCTTCAAATAAAATAGTACTATGCCCTGAATGCTTGCGTGCCCCCACTGAGAGTTCAAAGCCCATTCCCCAGTACAGCAGCATCAATGGTGGAAGCTTTAGGAGGTGATGATGTATGATTCCTCACAAGTAGGACCAGAGACCTTTTGAGTGACACCCAAGGGAACTCCTCTCCCTTCTACCACATGAGGTAATAATGAGAAGGTGACATCCTTGAAGAACAGTGAAGCACTTAGCAGCCAGGGCATCAGCTGGTGCCTTGTTCTTGGACTTTCAGCATTCAGAACTGTGAGTAGTAAACTCTGCTATTTATAAAGGATCCAGTCTAAGGAACTTAGTTACAACACTATGGATGGACTAAGAGAAGCACTTTCTTACAAAATCAGAAGGAATGTGTAGTTTCCAATTGTAAACAAGGAGCAGAACTAACTTCTCATAACAAACCTGTGTATTTAGATAAAGTAGACTGACAACAAGAGGATAAAGTATTAACCTCTAAGTTGCCTTTGTTGTTATTCTCAACAGCTGAGGTGAAGATTTGAAAGTGAGTTGGTTAGTTTTTCTCAATTTAACACAAAATAGAGTCACAGAGAGAGGAAACTTCAAGTGAGGAATTACTTCCATCAGATTATCCCCATGGACATGTCCCTTTTAACCACTGACATGGGAAGTGACCTGCTGTGCTGTGGGTGGTGCAACCTCTGGGTAGGGAATTCTGGGGCGTATAATAAAGCAGGCTGAGCGAGCCAGTCAGCAGCATTCTTCCAAGGCTTCTACATCAGTTCCTGCCTTAAGTTCCTGTCCTAGCTTCTTATGACAGATTAAGCCAGAAAATGAAATTAACCCTTTCCTCCCCAAATTTGTTTTTATCAGTGTTTTATTACAGCAACAAACAGCTAACCAGGACAGGAGGTCTCTGCTTGTGCCTCATGTGGTGTAAGTCCTAATTCATTACATCACTTTTCACAGCACTGACTCAGTTTTCCAGCCTGACAGTTCAGTGACTCAACCAGCAGCACCGAGGCAAGGGCACTGGGTTACTCTTTCATGGCACTTCTGCCAGATTATTTAGAGTCCAAATTCAGGAAACACTGTATAAAGCAGGAAATGCTAGCATTTAGGAAAACATCCCATAAAATTTTGAAAATTCCCAAACAACATAAGAACTTAGTGAAACATTTTTTAATGGTTTTCTAACCATTTATAATGGATTTGCATTCTTGTTTATAGACCTGAAACCACCTTCTAGCTTGACTTACTCTAGTTTTGGCTGGTTGATCTCACAGGTAATGGGTGTTGTTTTAAAGTGATTCCTTTCCATAGACTAAACTCACGCTCCTACTCATAGCAGCCTAAGTAAAGGAAAGTGGAACCCTCTGTGACATCCCTGACATTGTTGGTCACACCCTCTTCCTTTGTCACTTATTGACAGCTGAAGACTGGAAAAGCCAAGGAATAAAGGTGTCTCGCTACTTCTCATCCCAAAGTAGAATGCATTCCCATATCTTTTCAGATTATTTTACAGTTCCAGTAGAATGTTTAAATAAAATATTTTTCTACAGAAAACAAAAAAAGTAAATGGTAAGAGAATACAGTTTACAGGCATCTAGCTCCTCATGACCCTGTGTTTAGGACTAGAATACTACCCCTAGAGTTAGAATAGCATCTAACCCCTCTTCTCGTTCTAGGGTCCTTGCGGTCACATCTCCCTTTCTTGGCTTTTTCATGGGCCAAGTGACCCTCTCAAGGAGTTTGGCACACCAGTTTTCTCTACATTTTGGGATGCATGCTCAGTTTCTGCTTCATTTGTTCTCTTGATAACCAGCACAGTACCTAGAACACGAAGGCTGGTCATTGGCTGACAGCCCTTTGTGTGACCCATGACCTTAAAATTTAATATTTTATAATAAAGGACATCAATCCATGATGATCTGCAGTTCACATGAGGCAAAAACATGTGAGAATTAATGTGTTTGAGCCATTGCTGTTCCTATAGCTACAGCGGAAGTAGTTATATTTTAGGCTACCAGCTTAGTTTGTAAACTTTATCTTATGTGTTTGTCTTTGGCCACTGAATACACCTTTAAGTATTACAAATGCCTGACACTCAACAAATAAAAGAAAATCTAAACCAGGCACTTAATCTCAGCACTGTGGAGGGCTTGGCAGGTGGGTTTCTGTGAGTTCAGCAGCCAGTGTGGTCTTCAAAGTGAATTCCAAGACAGCCAGACAGCTATATAGTGACACCTTCTCTCAAAAAACAAGCAAACAAAG
The DNA here is from genome assembly GCA_907164525.1 of Lophiomys imhausi. NCBI lineage: Eukaryota > Metazoa > Chordata > Mammalia > Rodentia > Muridae > Lophiomys > Lophiomys imhausi. The sequence goes on from CAJQZJ010032670.1 coordinate 3,484,896, forward strand.
AGAACAACAAAAAATAAAGCATAAAGCTTTGTCAGATTAATTTATCTTCACTAGTCAATAAACAACCAAAGGAGTACATTGAGGTGGCTTTTAAACACATTCCGATACAAATACACACACATACACATAGACACACACACAAACTTGTGAGTACAAGCTCATCAACAGCAATAAAATGAGTTAAGAAGCTAAAGAATTTATTAATTAATGTGTTAGGGTAAACATAGCCAAAGATACAACCCATCTGGGACCAAGGAGCAGAGAATCTATGACATAGTCACTGTTCAGAAGAGGACTAAACACCTCCACGCAGTAGCCATAGTTCATCATAAGAAAAAAGTCTCACAAACCGAATGATGTTTCCTTTTCATTCGGCAACAGTTGCAGTACCTCCATATGTATTTTCTGGTTATACTGACAGCATTTAACATAAAAGTGACTATTGCAACCTGTGGTCAGTCACTGGGAAGAGGACTGTGACAGAACAAAGTCTCTCTCATAGGGCTATGGGGTTATGACACCTATCTGCACAACCTGATGTTGGGTAGGGGAGAAAAAGAGGCCTTCTCCCAGCACAGATCCATGGACAGAAGGAAACAGCTACCTTTTCCCCCTCCCTGTATGGTAGAGCATTGCCCATGCACACGGCTTCGTCAGGGGCTAGCATGGGTGACTGCAAAGTTCTCTGGAAACGCTAGACCAGGAGAAGACTGTAGAAGTAAAAGGCGTCTTGTGGCTTTCTGTAAGTGTGTGGTTGCTGAATTAACTGTGTTTCCTCACACCGAGAGGTGATGGTTGGAAACTGGAGCCATGCTGTTGGGGTTGTCTCTCTGAACAGGGTATGCTTGTCCCACCGAGGATGTGCCAATAACTCCAGGTAACCAGCAGAGTCCATTACAGGGGAAAACCTGAAACAACAAGCTGTACAAACAGAATAGTAATCAGAAGACTTAATGCATTTCTGATGCACATTTAGAGCACCGACAGTGGACCACAGATGTACATGTGTTCTGTTTTATATTGCTGAGATATGGCCTGCGAGAACCCATTATAGCCTATCACTGTCTTCGGCAGAGGAGCAGAGGAAGGGAGAATTCCATCACACATTACTCCTGCGGATGTATTACGGAAACAAATTGTACTCGGAATTGAAAAGTCACAGGCTTATTCTACCTTAATAAATTCCTGCCAAAAGGCTAAGTGTAAGACCAGAAATACTTCCCAAATGTCGTTACAATATCATCATCTCTGACATCTCAAGAGCTGTTCCAGGCATCATCAGGTACCAACGGGACCACACAATACAACCTTGCTTTTTTTTTTTTTCTTTTTCTTGTTTCTTTTTCTTCTTCATTTTTTCCAACTTCTTGATTTAATGCAATCATTCTGAGTCACTTTTGCTTGACAACTAAAGAAACCTTACTGTACAAAAGGGGCTTTAAATAAGATATTTTCGCTGGGCCATTCCCACAGGCTAATCTAACATGCTAATCTTAAACCAAGGCAACTCATCAAACCTGTTGGACAGTGTTTATATTCAAGTGGAACGGGTCAAATGGAGATAAGAAAGAGCAAATGCTGATTTGTGTGTGGGTGCTAATTATCTTTTAAGGATCAAATGTCTATTTAATCACATGTGTGATCAGTTTGATGTTAGTATCAATGGAGCATCCCATAAATATCAGGTACATGAATAAGTTCTTATAGGATTAAGAGCAATGCTAACCTACTAACATGATCTCATCATAGTGACCTAGATAACTTTTTATAAATCAAGATATACAGTAGTGGGCAGCAATTTCGTCAGTGTAACTTCAAGTCTCAAACTATTCCTTTTATCTTTTCAACCTACTGAGACAAACCTCTAAAGAGTAGATACTTTAAATCTTATTATTGCAGTATGATATATACCAATTCTAGCCTTATTGTAAAGCTGAAAAAATCATAAGAGTGTATAAAGTAGTCACAGAATCTGCAGAACTACATCTTGCTCTTTATTCAAAATCAGTGACCCAGATCCCCAGGACAGAAGAAGCCCATGGCAACACAGGAGCCAGTGAGGCACATGCTGGACTCAACATGGCCTGAGCAGGGCACTGTCACAAGAGCACTGTGAGAGACAGACAGACAAGCTTGTGTCTTCCCAATGTCAGAACTTACTATGTAACATCCAATTCACAGGCTCAGCGGTATAGTGGGCAGTGATTTACCCAACTGAAGTGGTTCCACTCTCCTTAGTAGCTAGCTAGGAAAAACATGGGTTCTTTTATTCCAATGTTGATTGCTAATCTTAACTTCCAGAACAATCATATAAAATGCATCTACCTTTCTATCACCTATCTACTATCATCTATCTATCACCATCATCTATCATCTATCAATCTAATCTATCTTCATCACCATCATTTAACTCTCTAGCTATCTAATTATCTATCTAGCTATCTAGTTATCATCTACTTGTTTGTCCATTTTATGGATCTATACTTGTGCGTTAAAGAATGACTGTAAAGGGTTACTGGGATGCAGAAGAATTCGACTTGTTTCTAAGAGACACGAGAGACCAAAGCTGACATGAATTCAAAGAGTCTCTGTGGGAGTCAGATGATGGAGCTGCTTATGCTTCGGATACAGAGCTGAGCTGCAGAAGCAAGATGCTCCACTATGGAAGTTACAGAGACTAAAGGCATGGCCAGGTCCAGGCAAAGGAAGATAAGATGGATGGAGAGAAACTCCAGGTTATTGAGCAAGAAGGCAGATGGATGGATGAAAAGTAGAAAGATGTCAATGTGAGTGGACTTTGCCAGTGAGGGTCACCCCGACATGTGATGTCAGTGTGGCTGTTGCTACAGCAATGTTGTGTGTCCCCTTCTTTATGAGGCCCTGTGAGTGTTAAACCTTTCCTCAGTTGGTGTGCCTGAAGAGTTCCCAGGTGTGTTTTCTTGGTAATTAGCACCGCTAACCATTATGACAGCCATGCTCATGATAAACATCACTTTCTTTCAACTCTAGGGAAGAAACTGTGCTCAAATTATTTTCCTTATTCTTCTACAGTGTATCTCTTCTATAAAGATGACACAAAGTGATTAGGAATGAATTGAAAATACTGTCAACTGCAGTTAATCTCTCCGGGTCCTCAAAGCTTGCAACAGTACTGACACCGTTCCTCATTCTCTTTCTGTTAACTTTCTCTACTCTGTTTTATCCCAATAACTTTGATGAGGAAATAGTGATCCTCCAAACCAAAGAATATAAAATAAGACACACAGTTTAAACCAGTTCATGTTAGTGATTATCCCAGAATAATCATTATGAGAGATGAACAGAAAGCCATAAGGGGATCCAACTATGCTAGCCTTCACTCGAAAAAGTCATGTTGAAAAGTCTGGGTTGGGCTTTTCTAGTTTCATCCATTTGGCAGCAGCAAATTACATGATTTCATTATTTCTGATGGCTGAGTAGTATTCTATTGTGTAGATGTACCACAGTGTTTTTTTTATGCATTTATTGATTGAGGGACATCTGAGTTGTTTCCAGTTTCTAGCTATTACAAATAAAGCTGCTATGAACATAGATGAGGAAACTTCCTTGTGGTTTGGTGAGGAATCATTTGGATGTACACCCAGAAGTGCTATGGCTGGGTCTTGAGGCAGAGCTATTCCAAGTTTTCTAAGATATCACCAGACTGACCTCCACAGTAGTTGTACAAGCTTGCACTCCCACCAGGAATGGAGGAGTTTTCCCCTTTCTCCACAACCTCGCCAGCATGTGCTGTCTTTTGAGTTTTTGATCTTAACCATTCTGACAGGTATGAGATGGAATCTCAGAGTTGTCTTGAGTTGCATTTCTCTGATGAAAAGCTCATCCTGAGTGAGCTAACCCAGACTCAGAAAGATGCACATGGCATCTATTCACTTATAATTGGATTTTAGTCATGTGGTACAGGATAACTATCTTACAACCAATACACCAAAAGAACAGAAACATAGACTTTTTTACCTGTTAGTGGGACACTTTGCCCTAATAGAGTTGCCTTATAGGCCCCCAGTGCAAGAGGAAACTCTTAACACTCATAGGACTGTTGAACTGAGGGGGGATGATATGTAGGGGACACCCACTCTGGTGGAGTAAGATAGGTGGGAGAAAGGAGAGAGGGTGGGAGGGTGGGACCAGGAAGGGTGGAGAGAGAGGATTGTGGTGGAGATGTAACTTGAAGTAATAAATAAATAAACAAACAAAAAATAAATAATAATCAGAAAAAAGAGTCTGGGTTGGGAAAAACAAAAAACTCACAACAAAAACATCTATTTTCTTCAATGGAGAAATGAGAAGAACCTTCTTACAAGCTTGATTTTCTTTAAAAAAAAAAAAAACACACATTTTAGTAGTAACTAAAATTTCTCAGGACATCTCCATGCTTGTTCCGCTATGTGCTCTGCACCCAGTCCTTTAAGGACCTCAGTGTCTTAGGTGTGTTTTCCTAATATATCTAACTCCTCAATGACTTGCCAAACCTGCTGATGTGCTCTGACAGTGTGGGCCTCGTGATCCATATTGGTAGCTTCCTTCCTCACTCAGGGATTCAGGGTCTCAACATACCAAAACTCCATGTGCTTGAACAATTTTTTTTTTCAGCAAAAGGACTGAATACAGCAGTGAAATAGGTTTCACACAGCTAGTCACAGTGACCTAAAGGTGCCCTGTCCTACCTAAAGTCCATGGGCAAAAATAAGTGACATGAAGCCATCTCAATGCTAAGAAGTGCAGTCACTGAGATCCCATGTCAATTTTAAGGAGGCTGATGATTACTCCAAGATTATTAATAATATTGTTAAACTTGAAATGTCACCAACAGGTTCTGTTAATCCAAAAGATGTGAGGAGAAAGACCACCAACCTGAGTCATCATGGTCAAATTGATTAAAGCAAGCTTTTTACTTCATTTGCACTGGCTGCCTCCCTCTAAGTTGGGGCTCAAGGCGTCAGTATCAAACATGGACAAGACATAGGTCTCTTATAGCTCAGGGGTAGCGGTTTTCCAAATGGTGGATTTGGCAGGCAAATAAGAAGGGCTATAAAAGCAGAAGATAACAAGTTGGTCATAACAACCTCTTGTGAAACAAAAACATGGTTACAAAGTTGCCATAAACAAGGTAATGACAAAGTAGTTATATAACAACAGGTGGTCATAATCCTTTTGAAACAAAGGTATGGTTGCCATTTCCTGAAACAAGCAATACAGAACCATTTCTAGTTGAGGTTACAGAGCAAACTTTTAGAAACAGACTAAATCATAAAGAGGAATGAACCTAGTCTGTCTTTACTATACAACGGCTTTCAAGCCCAAGATGGAGGGAGACTGGTCCTTCAGTTCCTGGTTTAGTCCGAAGATGCTGGCTTTGTTCGGGAAGATGGACATAGATAGAGAAGGAGGTTTCTGTCCACCTCCTGAGCCACCAGATATGAACCGGCTCCTGCCATGAAGCATTTTTCCACTGAATGCGCTACATCTTCTCAGACCTTGAGCCAAACTAAGAACTTCCACCTTGAGTTGCTTTGGGGGTATATCGCATCATGGTGGTGAGAAAGGCTTCTAGTCGGTTTTTCACTCCCTGTTCTGTCACGGAACATCGGTATTTGGTTCACTCATTGAAAGGTGGCAGGCATTGTCCTGGAGAGAGGCCAGAGGACTCACCAGCATACTCTCCTTGACTCTGGCATTAGTGGAAAGGCGTGCTAGGAGCTCAGGGAACAGAAGAACTGCAAGAAGCAAAGGTGGCAGTTAACTATCACGGAGATTAGGATAAACCGCATGAGTGCCATACCTGTGCTCTGTGAACACTAGGAGCAGTGTGGAAACACGCTGCACTGAGGTCTGAGCCCACAACCGCCAGGCTTCTCCACACTTAAGTGGATGAAGGAGTGGAAGGGCCCCTAACAGGAAGCAAAGTCCTGAGAAAGCTATCAGCCTCAGAATTTGCAATTCATGGGACACTGCTTGCCTTAAGGGGCACCATTGGTGAAGTCCTCTTTGGTTTAAAATGTAACTCTCACCCTGAGCAGGCTGAGCATTCAGATCTCAGCTGGGTTTCTCTTGAATTTATTAACTTACAAATGGAAATACACTTCCTCAGTTGACTATCTCTCAGTAACCTCTTAACGTGCTGTGCTTTTTCCAGAAGTGATGCTGCTCTCTCTCCTAATTCAGAGCCCCCGACTTCTGTTCCCTTTGGCTCTCAGCCTCCCATCTCTTTAGCAAAGCCTTCAGGCAAAGTTTCACTTTTCCAACAGGCTTTGCTTGAGTCCTTTCTCTCTCTTAACTCCCAGGCTTCAATCACAAGTGCTATCTGTTCTAGAAGTCCACTGACTTCCTCTTTCTATCAACTACTAAATGTAAAAATGTATTTCAGGCACTTTTAGAGCTAGACTCTGTAATTCTTACTTTCCTTCCCGAAGTTTACAATGACAGATCCAGAATCAACCAGGAGGAAATGGTGGGATGAGACAGAAGTCCACCTCTCTCAACATAACCAAAGTTTTCCCTGTAAGAATTTTCAGAGATACGTATAAAGCATAAGACAGGCCAGGAGTCCAGAAAATGCATGAATAATATGAAATAGTATTGGTTTCCCTGATGAATTGCAGGCTGCTCTGGAGTGCCCATATTTGTTTGCACGTTTTCTGTATCTTCTGGATCAGCAGTTTTCAACGTGTGGGTTGACTCCAGTGGGGGAATCAAATGACCCTTTCACAAGGGTCACTTAGGACCATTGGAAAACACAGGTATTATCATTATGATTCATAACAGTAGTAGAATTACAGATATGAAGTAGCAACAGAAATAATTTTATGGTTGGGAGTCACCACAACATGAAAAACTGTATTAAAGGGTCGCAGCATTAGGAAGGTTGAGAACCACTGGCATAGCTGAACTGTGGGGTTCCATCTCTTATGTAAGCCCTTCCATTATAGCTCAGACTTCTCAAGAATTTTTATTATATTCTTCTTTTCCTTATCCATCTTCATTTCTGTTTTCAACGAACAGAGAAAGAAGTCTTATCCACTGAAAAGACATTTTATTTGACAGTGTGGTTATCAGACATGCTCTTGTCTCATTCTGATACACATATGTGTCATCAAACTCAGGTTAGACTGAACTAAATATGGAAGACAAAGCGAAAAAATTCTTCAGATAAACATTAACATATGGTAAACCATGAAAAATTCTTCCCCATACAAAAGAGTATAAGAAAACATCAACTTTTAGTACGTGTGGCTGTATTTTCAGGTTCTGTCCACTTTTACACTAGGTGTCAAGGTGGGAATTGTTTTATGGTTGGTGACTAGTCACAGGGCAACTGCACTACAAGGTCATCAACATAATGACAGGGTTGGAGAATGAAAGGTGAATTGGTACCTCAGATAAGCCACCTTAACAGGATTCCCCACTATTGCAGCCCTTCTGCCCACGGACAGTCACGTTTGAGATTGTGTGATTACAGTGTGCACCTGCAAGCCCCATTGTGCTGCTCAATCTGTGTATTCCACTGTAGGTCAAGGCCGGTAATCACCAGAAGGCCTCAGGGTAGCCATGTAGAAGCTTATTTATGAGCAAATCAAGAGGCTAGGATCCTGAACCGTGCCTGATGGGCTCCGCTAATATGCTACTTGTGGCTAATTTCTGAGCTGCTGGACCCACAGGTGTTTGCCCTCACCCATAAATCAGGCCTCCTGCCTCCCCTCGTGGTCCCACCATGCATATAGATGGCCTGCTTAAATGACAGGCAGGAAATGATGGATGAAGCCCTAAATCACCTCAGTGCTTACTCACCTGGGTCTCCCCTAGAACCAGTACTGCGACATTCCCACTGCTCTGATCAGCTCAGATGTTATTGTAACCCAAGTCCTCTGTGCCATTGCATGCAACCTTCCTGCAGTACAAAGTGTACCATTCCCATCTTGGTATGTTTTTCTTGTAGAGTGCAGCCTTCGCATAAGAATGCACCATTAAAACCCTCACCACAGCCTGCAAAGCAACAGAGCAGAACAGAATCCCAATGACTTAACCCTCAGAAGCAAACTCTCTCAGGGAATTTAGCTTCCATTTAGTCTTAATTTATTTTTTTATAATTAAAGATGTTAATTAAGTGGACCACAAACCAAACGATGCAAACACCTAAATATTATGGGCAGGAAATACTTGGCTTGGATGTAGTTTGATTCTCCAGAGTGGCTCTTTGTTTTAAGTCAATGTATAGATCATTACAAAACCCAGCAACTAGGAAAATATATATCTTCCAACACTTACAATGTATAATTTTGCTTCAAAGAATGGGAGATGTATGATTTGAAAACTTTTAATCCAAATTCCTGCTGAAGAAACTATTAGTAGAAAATATTTATAAAGAGAATACACCGAAGTTTGATAAGTAGCCAAATACATGAAAAATATGTTGAAAAACAAAAGCCCAGTCATTTTAAGACCAGTTCATAATAGGTTTGATCTGACAGAGGTTCTGGGTGAGACTTGGTAGATTGCACTTCTGCCTGGAGGAGCAGCTCCCTGCTTGGCAGTTTCAAATACCTGTATTTTCATGCTGCGACCTTACAACAGATTGTGTGGTAAGAAAATATATGATACACAGATAGTAATCTGTTTGCTTGCTGTCCTGGCATTTTTAAAATAGAACTTAGTAATTCTCATACCAGCATGTTACTCACAAAGGGCATATTTATTTTACATAATCAGTTCCAAGTGAGGTGGAGTAACAAAAGACAGAGTCATCATGTTGGGTAAAATACCTGAGAACATTTAAACTACAAGATATACTGGATTCACCAGGCCATGTGCATCCTGAGATTCTAGTGTGACCCTGAAGAACCAGGCAGTTGGTTCACTGCTACTAGAGTTTTCAGGCCAGACTGCAGGGTTGGGAGCCCAGTACTAGGACTCTTTGCCATAGGGTGATACAGTTGAGTATAAGAGGGATGATAGTGGCCTCAGCCTAGAAGAACAGAGTACAGGAAAGAGAGGGAAGCAAGATAGTCCTCCCAGATGTGCACCAAACAGCACACAAGCATGGGAATCGGCATAGCAGAGTAGGTTATGGAACGGGTGCACAACTCAGTGTGTGTACAGACTGTCTATGTGCATCAAGCAGGTGGAAACTCCAGTAATCCTTAGCATTGAGTGAAATCCCCAAGAAAGCCTCCTACGAGCGGAGGAAGAAACAGACCATGGGCTGGCTAACGATGCAGGCCCACCAAAAAACTATGACAGCAAAACCAAACTGTTGATAGAACACAATGGGGTCCACACAATAAGATAAACAGTATTAATTGATAGCAAAATTCTCCAGCAACAAACATAAAATCAGTTGAAAACTAACAGACATGAGAAGATGAAAGTATGATCATTAGAAAGATAAAAATCAAAACCAAGAGTAAATCAGAATTCTCTTGGATGTCAGAACTAGTTAATGCAGAAGTTTATAACTTCTGAAATTGGTCTTCACATACTCAGACACTGAAACAGAGATTAAGGGGCTATAAAATATTTAACTTTAAAAGATGATCATGACAGAAAAATTGTTTTGTCAGTCTTAAGTTCAGTTCAGATTCTCAAAAATAAAATTTTGTCAACTTGATAATGTTATAAAAGATGCTAAATACAATGAAGCACAAAAGGAACGAGAATCAGAACACATTGGAAACATAAAAAAGGTACACACTTAGTTTTTCTGAGAATGTGAAGGGAGAACCAAGCAATATGATGGGAGAAAAAAAATAGCAAAGGCTTGAGAGACAGCTCACTGGGTAAGAACACTGACAAATCCTCCAGAAGCCGTGGGTTCAATTCCCAGTATCCATACGGTGGCTCACAACTGTCTGTAGTTCCAGCCTCAAAGGATCTTATTCCCTCTTCTGAGCTCCTTGGGCACCGCACACATGGGATAGAGACACTTACATGGATGTAGGCACACCACACATACACATAAGAAAGAAAGAATTTCTTACCTTTATTAAATTCTTAATATCACAAATGAATAGATTTAAAATCTCAATAAGTCCCAAGTATAAGAAATATAACAATCACAAAGAAAACACAGTCAAGTTATACTGTAACAAGCATGATCACGTGTACCAGTACAGCATCATGTACAGACGAGCAGGTGGAAACCCTGCCGTGAACTCAACCCCTTCCAACTGTGGAGAGGAAAACAAAGTCATCGATCCAGAGGTACAAGCAAGCTACCTTTCCGAAGCCTCAGGGAAACAGATACTTTCCTATACACAGACTGAAGGAATCGACACAAGAATTTCTACATTAGGGACAGTGTTAAAAGAGGGCTTTCAGAGAGCAGGAACACCAAACCAGAAAGATCTGATTACATGCTTCGGACAGAGAAGAGCTGCAGTTACTTATGTGTGTCTATTTGTTTACTTCCTGTTTATTTTTAACATGCTGCTAAACATCTTATTACATTTTATTTATTTCATGTATGTGTGAACATGTGCCCATACAGGTGCCATGGGGCATGAGTTTAAAGATCACAGAATAGATACGTTTAAAACTATGTTATCAATGCCCACATGACATCTCTGCAACAGCCTATTCAGCAAGAGGAGAAAACATAGTTTTCACGAACAAAGGAAACATTTACCAATAAAGAATATTTTGACTCAAAATACATTTTAATAAAACATAAAGAAGTCTAATTCAGTCAGTGTTTTCTCTTTCCACAATGCACCCAACTTCTATGGAAAGTCCTGAATGCTGGGAACCAAAGACTCATGTCTAACGATGCACAAAGGAGGAAGATATCAGAAACCAGAGTCATCTCTGATCCAAAGGGGTGAATGGCCCACTGAACTCTCTTCATGAGTGCAAGGCTCTAAATTCCTAACTATTCCTACTGTGGTAACAAGATCTTCTCTCTCCCTGTCTTCCCCACCTGCTTGCCCTCCACAGCCTTCCTGGTCTTCCAATCTGTGGAATCCATTCTTTCCTGAGACTCTGTGCAGACGTTTCCTCCTGGAGATACCACTGACAGAAGCTCTTCTCCTTTCTCTGCATATTTGTGAGTGCTTTGGACACTCCTCCTTCCTGAACCCTGTAGCCACTGGTCTACCTGACTTCTCCCTGCACACTGGCTTGTGAGGGACGCAGGACAATGCCCTCCAGTGACGAGCATCCCAGTTACTGTAATCTACAAATACATCGTGTTAAATGGCATATTAGTCTATTTTTCACAACTATAGTAAATTACCTGAGGCAAGATACCTTTAAAAGAAGAAAGATTGAGTTAGCTCACAGTCTTCAATGCAGAGATTCCCAGTTCTGGGTAGAAAACAGTCCTGAGAGCATATGAAAAAGAATGAGATCATGTGACTAAACTGGAAGCCAAGGAAGCTCAGTGGGCAAGCCTCAGGCTTCTAAATAATCATCATGAGGAAACCTAGGGTATTCCAAGGGCGATCCCTTAATTCCCTTCAGCATTCTCAGTGTACCAAAGGCCTCACCTCTCACAGGTCCTCCTCTCTCTGCCACACTGAGTACAACATAAACAATGCATGAGATGTTGGGAACACCTTCACCCAAACCCAGCCCATAGCACACCTTCATGAGACCCTTGGGCTTCTTATGACTTTGAGAGTCCTTAAAATTGAGAGAGGCCCAGACCAATGTGCTATGGGAGGACTTGGTCTTTTGCCCAGGCTTGGAGATGGGGGAGCTGAGAGATAAAGCAGACTTGGTAGCCTGCGAAGTGTGGTGAATCTTTGCTCTAGAGTCCCAGCCCTGCTCAAGCCTTGGTGCAGGCATCTGAAACCTGCAGTAGCTGGCTAGCCCACTGCTAAAGGGGACCAGAGTGTTGCAGTCACATTCGAAGTCTGACACACATACACGGTGCGCGCACAGCAATCTGCCGACCATGGGTTTTCTGCATGTGTACCGCCTTCTGTGGAAGATCTACAGTAGCCTCAGGTCTCAAGCCCTATGTGGCCTACTGACATGTTCAGCAGAGCTAAGGCATTTGCCAGTGGTGAACCTGGTTGTGGAACAAGACCAACACTGGCGAGGTTATAATTTCTTCTCATTAGCACTGTGCCCACCTGTAGTGTGATTGCTGCTGTTTTGGTTTGGTTTTTGTTCTGTTTGTATGTAATCACTTAGTCTACAGTTTAACCTGGGCTGGAACTTACAGCCATCCACCTGCCACAACCTTCCAGGTCCTAGGATGGCAGACAGGAGCCATCAAACTCAGGTAACAATTTATTGGGAAAAGTCAAAACTGTGAATGGCCTAGGCTGGAGCATGTAACGAGCACTGGGCCTATTAGTTTGGAGTTGTGGGCTTGTGTGGCTCCCGCCATCCCGGAGAAGCAGCAGCAGCACTGGAGGAGTCAGTACCCTGTCACTCAACAGGGAGGGCTCCTGTACTAGCCTGATCTGGTGCAGTAGGGCAGAGTTCCTGTCAGCTTGATAAATGACCCAAACTGAGGACAGCCTTGGCAGAATGGTGTTAGAATGTTAGTGTGGTCCGGAACCAGGAGAAAACCTTTTACACTGGACTTGGGGGCAGACAAAAAAAAAAAAATGAAGTGAATGTCAGAAAACTAATGAAAGTTAGTGAAAACAAAGAGCGAGCAGGCAGAGTAACCATGTACACAGAAGAAGGTGTGCCTTACACCAGTGTGTCAGAAGGAGCCCTGTGAAGCATCCATCAGTCCTCCACCCAGATGGGCTATGTGACCATGTCTATATGTTTCCACGACAGTGACTGGAGATTCCTTTAGGGAAATAGTGATGAAAAAGTCACCTGACAATTCCAGAAAGAGAAATGTGCAAGGTGACTAGGGGAACGCTCATTCAAGAGTTACCGCTGTGCTGTGCGGGATCGTTCCGGGGCTGGCAGAAACCATAATGCAGACAGAGAGGGTTCTTCCAGTGTGGGAATTAAAAGGGCAGTGGCTAAACCTGTCAGAAGGAAGACACCTTCAAGATGTAGTGCTGAGGAATTATATCAGAAAGGTCACTCAGAAATACGAGTGTCACCAAGTCAAGTACACCTAAGGAAGATCAGATGATAGGAGATATGTCTTCTCAGAGCTGAACTGACGGATTGCCGAAGTTCAGGAAGCACACGGCAGGTAAACAGGAGAATTAAGATGGAGGGGGAAATAAAATAGAAGGGTAATACAATAGCAGTGACTCTGTAGGAGCCTTCAAGGAAGAGCTGGGGACAGCAGTGCAACTTATTGAATAAAGCAAAATTTATTCAGTGTTCAGATGGCACCATCCAGAGAAATAACCCAGGGAGTGGCGTTGTGGCTGACTGCAAGATGCGGCAAAGAATGCATTTCTTTAAAAAATTGTCATATGTTCTCATGGAATGCTGTATGAATAATTTAACAGGCATGCCAAGATTTATGAAGCCAGTGTTATCACTGGAATGTTCCTGCCAGCCTTAGGAATTTGTTTTTTTAGGCACTGGTTTGGTTGTAACTGGTATAATTATTTCTAGTCATCAGACGCATGACAAAAATGAACAGGGAGACTTTGGAACGTCTCACTGTAGTGTTCGCTAGCCAGGACTTATTGTCATAAATACCAGGAATGCAGCATCCTTATTCACCCAGCTACATGTCAGCATCCTGGGCTTGACTCTCCTCCAATCTTGCTGTCCACTCTTCCCTTAATGTCACTAACAGGACATCCCTGTTCTCATAGACCCCATGTTGTTCATACTGTTATTCACCTGCCCTTTGAGCTTCATTGTTCAGAAACTCCCTTGCTGCAAGGCAAAGGACAGTAAGGACCACGCTTTGCAGTAAAGGAAGCAGTTCAGCCTCCACTATCCCTATCTGGTTGCCTGTAAGAAGGACAGGCCTGGTGGACACTGAGGGAAAGCAGTCCTACGGAGAGTCACAGGGGCGCTGGCTTCCACCTCAATGCCCTGTGTTAACAGAGCCGGCAAATGCTGCATGGCCATTTATCTCCAAGGCTGGGAATTGCTCACAGTCACAGAGCAGAATTAAAGTTCTTTATTGCACAGTGTGAAGGGAAGGTTCAAATTGGATGGCAGAGTCTTGCGTCAATGGTTTTATCTTTGTGGGCCTTTGGAAATTGCAGTTCATATGTCCATCTCAGTGACACAACACAACAGTTGTGGGGAGGTAGAGCACTGCCCTGGAGCCAGAGGGTATGGCAGGTGACACTGGGCCACTTCATTCATTCTTTCCCAACCTTTGCCCCAAGCTAATCTGTGCTTTATCCACTGATGCAAAGAAAATTCAATTTATGGAATGTTATGCAAGCACTCATTGAACTTTATGGGACACTTAAAAGTCAGTGGCTATTCATACAAAGGCAACCACAGCAACGGGGGAAAGGTTTGTTCTGAGTTGCTGATGTGGTACTTTTAGAAGCTAATATGTAAATAACCTTTGTGTTTCTAACACTTTGTCCTGGTTGGACACTCTCCTAAAACAAAATCAGTTTATTTTGTCTCTGAAAAAAAAAAAACAAGAATAAGTGATTTTCAAAAAGGAAAAGGTTGTTGAGGTTAAAATATAGGTTGTTCAGGTTCCATAAAGACATATGCTGTGAAATCAATAGATTACACCAATAAACCATTAAGTTCCCTCCATGTCTTAAAGAAAGTTTTTGCATGTGGGATTTTTAGCACTTTGGAAATAAATGCCTCATAAATATTAATTAATTTCATGAATAACAGCAGTCATAAAAGTAGTGTAAGAAATGCATTAAAAGTATAGATAAAGAATTAACATACAGGCCATACTATACAGACTGAGCAGATTGTATTTATAAATATATAATTATATATATTCATATATGCAATTAGTGAAAACAGTGACTGTGGATTTGAAGATCAGAGAGGCATATATGGGAGGGAGGAAAGGCAAAGAAGAAATGTTATGATTAAAGTATAATCTCAGAAAAAGAAAATAAAAAATAACTAATGTGTAAATTAAACATTCGTTTCCCAATACGATTGATTCACAATGTATCATTGTTTAAAGACTGATTTGAGAACAGATAGAGGGTTACTTTCGGAGATGCTTCAAGGGAGAAGGCAAACTGGAATGGGCACTATTTGATTTATTCTTAAGGAGAACACAGTATTTCTGCAGATAAAGAAGCATGGAAGAAATAATTTATGTATCTGGCGGAGTCTGCAAGACGGCTTTTATCACAGGTTGAGCCGGCACTATGGCACAAGCTGCAGATGGTCTGTCCAAACCAGTCATTTACTCATGAATTTAGAGTTCTTTCCTTTTCTCCTTCATTAACGCATGTGGAAGGCAGAAGTGGCTATCCCTCCTCTGAAATGATTTGTTCCTTCCTCTGTAAGATCACATGTCCTCATGCCACTAAGACAAAAAGGAACTGAGCAACACTCACCCCGCAACAAGGGACACGGGTCCCCTTCCACAGTTCCATTTGTGCAGTGAGTGTAAGATCAATCCCTTGACAGACAGATGATCATGTCCCATAATCACAGAACATCCACCTGACTCACGGGCTTATAGGAGCCTCGTATCCAACCCTCTTTCCATAGGTCACACCATGCTACCATTGCCCCATGCTTGCTAAGGGCCAAGGCACTCATTGAGGCATTATTGTTAACAGTCAAGACCCCTCCCCAGGCTAATTCTGCTGTATCTCCTATCCCTGGGGCACTCTTTTCACCAGACTTTGAGCCCAGGTCCTCTCACCATCACCTGGATTTTTCTTTTCATTTTCTTTGTCATTGCAATGAGCCCAGGTGGACCAGCTGAACTCTCCAGTCAGTGACAAGAATGGTCAGAGGGAAAAGGTAACATCTGAAACACTTAGCCCTGTGTGGCTGGAGATAGAGAAGGCACAGAGGAGAGCCCTTTTGCTGGCGTCAGCTGCTGGTGCCACTGCCCTGCTCTCCAGGAGCTTCACAGTTTCGCCTCTCCAAGAAGCTTTCTTTTGCCAAAACCTTCCACTTCACCCACAACCCTGCTCCCACTGGCCCTGGACAAATCTAGAAGAGGATGTTCTTCTGCAGCTTACACCATTTCCTCACATGCCTCAGAAAGCTCGCACTCTGACGGCATTACGATGTGAACTTGCCTGGGTCACAAGTTGCCTTGATTAGGTGTCAGTCCTGCATGTGTCTGGGAGTGTGTTTCTAGCTGAAGTGGGCACAGGAAATAATGCCCTTAGGAAAGAAGACAGCTCCCCATCTTGATTTGCTTTCTATTTCTGTGATTAAGACTCTCACTAGAAACGACATGGGGAGGAAAGAGTTTGTTTCAACTTACAGCTCCCAGAATACAGTCCATCAGGGAGCAGAGCCAGGACAGGAACTCAAGACAGAATCCTAGAGACATGAACTGAAGTAAAAGCCATGGGAATAAGGAATACTGGTTTTCTCTCCATGGCTCACTCAGTCTTTCTTTTCTTTTCATTTTTTAATTATTATTATTATTTAGAAATATATTTGTTTAATAATAGATAAGAGAAAAACATCTAATTTTATGCATTCAGATACCGTAGATACTTACAGCCACATAAATGTAACTCACACACTTAATGCTAAGCAAAATAAGCCATCATCAAAGGAATATGGAGTCCAGTCAAAAATGGGGAACAGAGTTAAACTGACAATTCACAAAGAAAGAATCTCTAATAGCTGAGAGACACTTAAAGAAATGCTCAACATCCTTAATCATCAGAGAAATGCAACTCAAGATGACTCTGAGATTCCATCTCACACCTGTCAGAATGGCTAAGATCAAAAGCTCCAATGACAGCACATGCTGGGGAGGGTGTGGAGAAAGGGGAACACTCCTCCATTGCTGGTGGGAGTGCAGGCTTGTGAAACCACTATGGAAATCAGTCTGGCGATATCTTAGAAAAGTTGGAATAGCCCTACCTCAAGACCCAGCCATAGCACTTCTGGGTATACATCCAAATGATTCCTCACCAAACCACAAGGACATATCCTCATCTATGTTCATAGCAGCCTTATATGTAATAGCTAGAAAGTGGAAACAACCCAGATGTCCCTCAACCGAGGAATGGATAAAAACAAAAAACAAAAAACTGTGGTATGTAGGGGTTAGATAAATTAGATTTAGAAAATATATAGGGGTTTCTGATACTGTCTCTTAATTCGGGGCATGAAGAGCATTATCAGCATGTGGGCTAAAAACAGGAAACAAACAGGAGACTTAATAGACTGAAAAACAAGGTTGAAGTCAGGAAAAACAGGAAAGACTCAATAGACTGAAAAACAAGGTTGAAGTCAGGAAAACAGGAAAGACTTAATGGACTTGAAGAAACAAAGTATCTGGCCTGACATTGTTTTCAGCTGCTAAGTGGACGGAGCCCAAATTAAGCTGAAACAGACTTCTTCCTATTTAAGGACAGTGCATGGAGCCCAGAAAAGGAAGAGGCCTCTGATGCTAGAGAGCTCCAAGAGTCCTGCTGAAAAAACGGCTGGCCATTGATGGCCAGCTCTCTCCCTGAAGCAGAAAGAAGCCGGTGAGCAAAGAAAGCCTGAGCAAGACACCAAAAGGCCAAGGACTGGACCCTGTGGCTCAGCTTTTGCCTGGAGGGGTTTGATCTGTCCGATCAGTGGCCTAGGGGAAACTGTGCCTGGCTTTAAGGACTGAGGCAGAGCAGCTGAGTTCCTGATTCAAAAGAAGTAAGTTGGCCTGCAGACGGCTGGGGTCTCCCACAGAGAAGAAAGCATGAAGCCTTATTTAAGGTGAGACTGCAATAACCAACTTACCCTGACAAACCTGCATCTGAGAGATCCAGAAAAAGGACTGCTAAGTGCGTTAAAGAATCTACAACAAAGACTGTGTTCCTGATGACTGAGGACCTGCCCCAGAGACTGTATCATTCTAAAAGGTTAGAAAAATAATTATCAATAGGTTTAGTGGATAGGTTAAAGGGGTTGTAGGAATTTATAGGATTAATAGTTAAGAAATTGTTGGTGTTTGTTATAAGTGAATTTAGTAATAAATAAATAAGTGTTAAATAATAATTTAAAAGTTCGGTTACAGTTGTACATCTACACAATTGAACACTACTCAACCATCAGAAACAAAGAAATCATGGAATTTGCAGCCAAATGGATGGAACTAGAAAAGCTCATCTTAAGTGAACTAACCAAGACTCAGAAAGATGCACATGGCATCTACTCACTTATAATTGGATTTTAGCCATATAGTACAGGATAACTATACTACAACCAATGCACCAAAAGGAACAGGAACCTTGACTTTGTTACCTGGTAATAAGACATTTTGCTCTAGTGGTACTGCCTTGTAGGCCCCCAGTGTATGAGGAGGTGTAGGGAGTTAGAATAATTAAATTAGATTTATAAAATATATAGGGGTTTCTAATACAGTCTCTTAATTCGGGGCATGAAGATCAACTTGGCTGTGAGCGATTAGCTTATCAGCTTGTGGAAAAACAGGGTTGAAGTCAGGAAAAACAGGAAGGACTTAATGGACTGACAAAACAAGTTTGAAGTCAGGAAAACAGGAAAGACTTAATGGACTTAAGAAACAAAGTATCTGGCCTGGCATTGTTTTCAGCTGCTAAGTGGGTGGAACCCAAATTAAGCTAAAACAGAGTTCTTCCTATTTAAGGACAGTGCCTGGAGCCCCATCGAAAAGAAGAGTCCCCTGATGTGAGAGAGCTCAGAGAGTCTTGCTGAAAAAAGTGCTGGCCATCAGTTGATGGCCAGATCTCCCTGAGGCAGAAAGAAGCTGGTGAGCAAAGAAAGCCTCAGCAAGACAGCAAAAGGCCAAGGACTAAACCCTGTGGCTCAGCTTTTGCCTAGAGGGGTTTGATCTGTCTGAACAGTGGCCTAAAGGAAACTGTGGCTGGCTTTAAGGACTCTGAGGCAGAGTGGCAGAGTTGCTGATGGGAAGGGGCTGGGGTCTCCCAGAAAGAAGAAAGCCTTGAGCTTTATTTAAGGTAAGACTGTGATAGACAACTTACCCTGATGAATCTATATCTGAGACATTCCAGAAAAAAGACTGCCAAGTGCTTTAAAGGGTCTACTACAGAAACTGTGTTCCTGACGACTGAGGACCTGCCCCAGAGACTGTATCCTTCTAAAAGGTTAGGAAAATAATTGTCAGTAGGATTAGTGGTTAGGTTAAAGGGATTGTAGGAATTTGTAGGATTAATAGTTAAGAAATTGTTGGTATTTGTTATAAGTGAATATAGTTAGTAAATAAATATTTGTAGGGGTTAGATAAATTAGATTTAGAAAATATATAGGAGTTTCTGATACTGTCTCTTAATTCGGGGCATGAAGAGCATTATCAGCATAAAGTCAGCAAAAACAGGAAAGACTTAATAGACTGAAAAACAAGGTTGAAGTCAGGAAAAACAGGAAAGACTCAATAGACTGAAAAACAAGTTTGAAGTCTGGAAAACAGGAAAGACTCAATAGACTTGAAGAAACAAAGTATCTTGCCTGACATTGTTTTCAGCTGCTAAGTGGGCAGAGCCCAAATTAAGCTGAAACAGAGTTCCTCCTATTTGAGGACAGTGCGTGGAGCCCAGAAGAGAAGAGGCCCCTGATGCTAGAGAGCTCCAAGAGTCCTGCTGAAAAAACGGCTGGCCATTGATGGCCAGCTCTCTCCCTGAAGCAGAAAGAAGCCGGTGAGCAAAGAAAGCCTGAGCAAGACACCAAAAGGCCAAGGACTGGACCCTGTGGCTCACCTTTTGCCTAGAGGGGTTTGATCTGTCCAAACAGTGGCCTAAAGGAAACTGTGCCTGGCTTTAAGGACTGAGGCAGAGCAGCTGAGTTCCTGATTCAAAAGAAGTAAGTTGGCCTGCAGACCACTGGGGTCTCCCACAGAGAAGAAAGCATGAAGCCTTATTTAAGGTGAGACTGCAATAACCAACTACCCTGACGAACCTGCATCTGAGAGATCCAGAAAAAGGACTGCAAAGTGCGTTAAAGAATCTACAACAAATACTGTGTTCCTGATGACGGAGGACCTGCCCCAGAGACTGTATCATTCTAAAAGGTTATGAAAGTAGTTGTTATAATTATCAATAGGTTTAGTGGATAGGTTAAAGGGGTTGTAGGAATTTATAGGATTAATAGTTAAGAAATTGTTGGTGTTTGTTATAAGTGAATTTAGTAATAAATAAATAAGTGTTAAATAATAATTTAAAAGTTCGGTTACAAATATTAAATGATAATTTAAAAAATCAGTAACAAGGAGGTTCTTGGCCCTCATATGATGCTGAACTGGGGCAGGGGGGGACTTATATGTTGGATACCCCACTCCAGAGGAGTAGGATAGGAGGGAGAGGGGGTAGAGTTTGGGAGGGTGGGATTGGGAGGGGTGGAAGAGGGCACTGTGATGGAGATGTAACCTGAAGTAATAAATAAACATTAAAAAATAAAATAAATAAAAATTCAATAACGGACAAAATTAGCTCATATAGCTATTAGTGAGAGTATCAATTAACAGATGCATGTAGTTGATTTCACACACACGCCCCGACCTGACCCCCCCCCATACACACACACACACACACACACACACACACACACACACACACACACACACACAAAGCAAGAGGAAGGAGCCTAGGACTATAATTATTATATTTTATTAATAAAATTTTACATCCTCATCAGATCCCCCTCTGTCCTCTCCTCCCTGTCCTACTCTCCCACCCTCTTCCCTGTTCCTCCACTCCAGTTCTCCTCAGAAAAAAAGGAGCCCTCCCACCACAGCCAAACAACAAGTGGAGCTTGGGGAGTCTTGTAGAAGAGTGGGAAGGAGATTAGAGGGACCTGCAGCAGACATGAATTCCACGAGAAGACCAATAGAGTCAACTAACCGCCTGCTTTTTATACAACCCAGGAAGACCTGCTTAAGGGTAGCACCACCCACAGTGGGATGAACCCTCCTATATCAATTGCTATTAATTTAAAAATCTCCCACAAGGCTTGCCTCAGGCCTATCTGATGACAGCATTTTCTCAGTTGAGGCTGTTTTCTGGAATGACTCTAGCTTGTGTCAAGTTGACAAAACACCAGGAGACCTACTCATTACAGGAAAGACTCTTCTGTCCTACTCAGGATCTGGATTGAGTAGAAGGTAGAGGCAGGAAGAATCTTGTCTTTTCCATTGAGCTGATTCATCCTGTCTCATCTGTTTCTGCCCATAGACTGAGCACTTCACCATCAGCCCCCTTATTGTATGGCCCACAGTCATCAATTGAGTTGCAGTTTGGCTGGTCCAGACCTCTGCTAACTGAGATGTTGCAGGCTATCAGTATGGAGGCAGGAAATGCTGATAGTCATCAGAGGTCCAGAGCAGTCAATATAATCTATTTCTCTCCCCCCCTTCTCTGTCTCTCTCTCCTTATTCATGCTTCCTCATTTTCTGTGTCTAATTTGTGTTATCTGTAAACATAGACATATGCAGAAATTTATATAGAATGCATGCATACTTGCTTTGAGTCCTCTTAAGAGAATTCTCCATGACTTTCCTTCTATGTATCTGTCCCTTTTTACAAATTACACCTGCTAACCCCATTTCATACTCTGAATGAGTCCACTGCACAAATAAAGAAGCATGGTGACACTAGAAAGCCCTCTGGGGTGTTCATACCTCGTGTGCTGCTGTGTTGTGCCCTTCCTAAGGTTGGGTTGATCAGCCTCTGGGCCATTCCCCTGTTTAACTGGAGGATCAGGGTTTTTTTTTTTTTTCCATTATTAGTCTTCTAAGGTTCAAGTGGCTATGTAGAAGATGGAACCTGGTTACCACCATGGTGCAGAGGCAGCCAAATCCTATACATCTTTGCCAAAATCAGTTGTTTGATTTTTCTTATTCTCTTTGAATAGTAGTTGTTCTCATAAGTATGAGACAGATTTTACATTCTTTGTGCTTTGATTAGTGACATTAGCAGTTGCATTGCCTTCTTGCCTTTACATTGTTCTCTTTGGAGAAACATCTACTCAAACCTCTTATTTGGTTTTAAAATGAGGCTGTTTGTATTCTGGTGGGAAGAGCTGCTTGTGCCTTCTTGTTACTCTACATCAGATCAGGATTTGGAACTGTGTTCTCATCTTGGCAGATGCCTTTTCTGTCTCTTGTTTCTGTTGGAGTGTTGAGTGAGTCTGTGCAGCCCTGCTCAAGTAAGGGGCTTTGTTCTTCACACTCTTGTTCCTCTGCTTTCTGTGCCATGGCACACAATTGCAAATCCAACAGTGAACTTTTAACCTGCTTTCTTCTAGTATTTTGTGTCTTAACCATACAAAATTTAAACTACATGATGTATAGTCACTAGATTTGTTTTTTTACCCTATAAATTACTGTATCTTTGGGTTTTGTTTCATCATTTTTATATGCATCATGAACTTTTCATGCATCCATTCTATTGCAGTCTCTGATGTCGCTCTCTGCCCCTGCTCTTCCTGTTGCTCATCTTCCTAAATAGTCACTGTTCTGCTTCCATGATGTGTGTGCATAAAACCCAAGTTACCTGTTTGAGGGAAAACATGGCATTAATGTTTCTGAGTCTTCCCTTTATAATGATTACTACCTCCACTGTAAATGGATGCTGGCAATGCTATATTCACTTGGGGAAAGGTCCTAGACACCAGTTACGTGCCTGAGTTCACCTATGACCACTTGTTGCGTTGTTTTTATGTGCCATAAGGAAAGTAGCCCTTTTGGGTGGCTGCATCCATGTACTCTAGGCAGGCAGAAACAGAGATCATTCTGTAAATGGCCTGGCTGTGTCCTCTGAGGCTGATTCCCTGTTGTGGCTACAGTGAGTAGTGCACAACAAGCAAGGTGTGTGATGACTCTGTCCTTGAAGATTGGCTATCCATGGGTTAATGTGGTTTCCATTGGTCTGTCAGATATTTTTCTATGTATGAAAAAAGTCTAAGTGCCCAAAGCTTTTCTTCCACTGTGGATGACCTGGACGTGTTAACATTATGGTTCTACTATTTGTAAGCATGCAATATCTTCACATTTTTTTGTTATTGTCATTTTATTTTCTCTCTTGTACACACATACACACATATAGGCACACACATACATGTACACATATACATACATATACACAAACACTGCATACTCACAGAGAGACACACATGTAAAAATATACATATATACATATGCACACATAATCATATATACATAAATATTGGGTGTGGTTCCAGAGGTGTGTGGCCGGGAAAAATTGAGATCCTAGTGAATCCAAAACTTGGAACTCTCAAAGTTCGGGACCCAGGCTCCACACTGAGATCAGTAGGCATGGATTCAAGCTCTCTGTCTCTGTTACTGCCTGCCTCTGGAATACATGGATGCAGTCACCCAAAAGGGCTACTTTCCCTATGGCACATAGAAACAATGCAACAAGTGCTCACAGGTGAACTCAGGCACATAACTAGTGTCTGGGACTTCTCCCCGTGTGAATATAGCATTGCCAGCATCTCAATCTCAGCCAACAGAATGCATTTACCCCAAAATCCCCCTCCCCATTTCCCATGGTTTGAAAGCCCTTACCCATCTCAGAGTTCGAGAGGTCTGATAGATGGGAGAGCAGGTAGGATAGACGGAAAATCTGATAGGTTGTGGGACTTTAATAGATTTAGAGGAGATTCAAGGCATGGAGTAGATTTTAGAGACTTAGAGAGAACCAAGACCATCATGACACCTAAGTTAAAAATAAAGTAAACCTGGTTCATCAAATATGCTGCCTCAGATCTGTTATAATTCCACTGGAAGGAATTTTCACCACTGGAGAAAGTTTTCTACAACTGTGCTGGCATTTTCCCTGACCCACCATGTTTTCTTCGAGACTGACTCAGGAGTGTGGCACACATGGTCCTGCCTTCAGGCTGTGATAGAAATGTCACCCTAGTGCCTGTAAGTTCAAGCTGTATCCAAAGGGATATTAGAGGGAAATGCAGCCTGATATGGTTTCACAGATCCGAACACTCACCTACCCACTCCCCCAACCGCCACACCACAACCAGCAATGTTACACATAAACAGACCCATACTCACTCACACACACACACACACACACACACATATATATATATACATATACAGAAATATAAACATATACCCACATCCACACACATACTCTCTGTGATATAATTACACCATATGCCCTGTTGCTAGATACTTGGGTTGGTCTGATTTTCTTTAGAAAATGCCATGGAATAGAATCACACACATTCCTGTTCTTAAAGTTATATAAAGATGTGTCTAGGATAAATTCCAGGGAATGAGATTGCTAAGTGAAAGTCTCTAAGATGTTTCTAGTCCTGGCAGATAATGCTGTATCCGCCTCCTGTGGTCACTGCCTTTGGGATTGGCCATCTTCCTAACTCCTCCAACCAAGACTGGGTCATCAAGCATAGGAAAAAGAATTTTCTTATTACTGTGCCAAATACCCAATGGAAATAAGATAATGAATGAAGTGTTGGTTTTAGGTCATGGTTTAGAAGTTTCAGTCCATAGTGTTGGGTAGGGCATGCATGGCTCATCAGCTCACATCTTGGTAGTCAGGGAAGAAGACAGAAGCATTTACAGGAAGAGGCCAGGACAAAATAGAACTCCAACAACAGAGACCAATCAACTACTAACCTTCTGTCACTTTCTTTTTTTCTTTTTCTTTCTTTCTTTCTTTCTTTTTTTTTTTGGTGTTATTTCACAAACTTATCTTCCATGTCAGCCTTAGGATCAACCGCCTTAAGTTCTGAAAATACCCGTTGGCCTTTTGTTCTTGTTGTTCTCATTGCGTCAGACAGAGTCTCATGTAGCTCAGGCAGCACTGTGTAACCAAGGCTGGCCTCGAAGGCCTGATCGTCCTGCCTCCATCTCTAATTGCTGGGATTGCTGGTGTGTGCCTCCATGCCAGGCTTGTTGGTTTTCTGTTGCACTGGCTGTACTGCCTTTGATTTTGAGTCTCTTATGCAAGTTCGCTTGTCTGTTCCTGTGCTCAGTGTTTTCTAATACCCAACTGTGTTGGAAAGTTCATTCAAGGACACGTTGCTTATTTCCTCTCAAAATTATTCTTTTTTTTTAATACTTTATTTTTTTTCTTCAAGTTACATCTCAGTAACAAACCCCTCCCCATTCCCCCTTCCTATCCCGCCCTTCCACCCTCTTCCCCCCAGAAGTTTCCCCTTTCAGTCCAACAGATGGTTCCTTCTCTTATAACAGTAAGTATTATACAAAACAATAGATATAAATATGCCACATTTATGAGAGTTAAATGGCCCAGTATACCTTCCCAATGTTCAGTTTATACCTATTTGGCCCCTGACTTTAACATTCTACTATCTAACCAACTCCATGAGTTTAAAGGTCTATATGTGACTCAACATTCATACTATCTTGCAACACACTTTTAAGAGTATCTTCTTAGATCTATAACACCCTCTTGATTCCTAAACAACTCAAAATTTAACTATGAGACTCTAGCTGTCTATTCTTCAACCACCTCAGAGACCTGAGAGGGATAAATATGTCTGCTTATATAGGAAGTGCAGGGCCTGCAGCTTCCAAAACTAAGAAAGGACATACCAATGACTGCCTGGACAGTTCCCATTTTCTCTCCATACATTCCAGCATCAATCTTCAGCCTTTGGGTCCTGTTTCTCTGACAGACATTTGTTGTAGAGCAGGGATTATGAAGGACTTACCTACCCTGTCTTGGCAGAGTTAGGCTGTTGACTTCCCTACTACCAAGTTTTGTCCTTTTTGGACAGCAGTCTGTCTGCAGTTGGTGCAAGGGGTTTTTTCATGCCAAGAGAAAGGCTTGCCACTAATTCAACCATCTTACAGTGGAGGTTCTTCGATGCTTATCTTCTACTTGGAGTAGAATAGGGGGTGCTGTCAGGACCTGATATGTCTCGATATCAAAACAAAAATAATCTTGATTTAAGATAACATCTTTGAATGCCATATTCTGCAGATCTCTTGGGGTTTTTGAAGATGCCCTATCCATCTCTTGTATTTAGATAAGCAAATGTTGCTTGTCTCTTAGCAACTTGATTACTGGGTAGTTTAGAGAATATCTGTGATAGACTGTCATAGTAGCTAACAAAGTGACATGTTTGCATGACTAGGAGTTTGTTTTACTTAACTATCCTAGACCGTTTTAGACGGTTGGTATCAAGAGGTCAGAGATTCACATTTTATTTTTAAGTATCTCTAGGTATGATACCATTAGGAAGCGTTACCTTTAAATTTGTATCAATATACAAAGATCTATTCAATTGTGGTTAAATATACTCTTAATTATGTATCAATATACCAAGATCAATGCCTATGTAGCTCAATATAATCTTAATATTACGTCCATATGCAAGGGTCAATACCATTGTGGCCAACTATAATCTTAATTTTGTATCAATATACAAAGATCAATACCGATGTAGACCAATACAATCTTATTTTTGCACAATAAACAATGGTCAATACCACTTTAGCCAAATAAACTACTAATTTTGTATCAATATACAAAGGTATAAGGGCATATTCAATAATCTGCCCCTTCTTCTTGGACCTTCCTGTGCTATGTTAATTTTACATTTAGAGTTTAAATGGGGAAATTTCCCCTGTGGAAATTGACAGACTTGCTCCATTGACTGATTCTGTATTGTGATTGTCTTTTATTCTGGCTCCAACTGGTTCTGTTTTATCCATTTATGTAGCCCTGTAGGGTAATGAGTTATCTTTCCCAAATTTTGTCTCTGTTTTTCTGGTATTTGATTGCATTGCTCTTGTTACATAAACTTGACAAGAGAGGACAGTGGTATTCATGTCATGATCTCTTATCCAAATATATCTGCTTGTTCCATTGCAAAGATTACTGTAAATACTAAATAGAAACTAAGTAAATATAGCAGAATGTACATTAAGAAACAAATCACTTAATAGTAACTGAAGCTTATTACAGATACAAATATAGTTGGTTTTCAGGAAATATATTGATTTAATCCATAGCATTAAAAGATCTAAAGAAAACACTTTAAGCCCATCTCCATAGATGTTGACAGGCATTTGGAAACATTCAACAGCCATTCATGATTTTAGAAAAATTAATAAATCAAGAGCAGATGGGCATGTCCTAATTGATACAACGTGCCGATCTCTGTCTGAAGTCAAACTATATGCAGCAGTGAATATAAGAAGCATTTTTACTGATACCCGGACTCCTGGGCAGCCTCAGGCTCCCTTATGGCTGCCTTCACCAGGCCTTTGTCTATACAGGGCAAATCTTCTTTATTAGGTATATTACTGGGACTTTTCATATTATAAACTGTTCTTTTATGAGGCAAGGAGAATAGACTGAAGTTTCCATAGCATGTGATTGCCCTTGTCCTTCATGCAGCACCACTTCCTTTTGATCTCACCAGAGGCCCATCCCTGTCATGCTTACTTACCACCAGTTCATTTTTTGATATTTTAAGGTCTGGTTTAATAGTTTACCAAAATGGCTCCTTCTTTAGTCTGATATGAAAACTATATCTATAGATTTTTGCTCTTATTCTAGTTTGTGCATAACTTTGCTCTTTGTGTTTTAAATCTTTGTAGAATCCTCTTAGTAAAGTACATACCACTAAGTAGCATAAATTTACTTTGTGGATAATTTTAAATTGATTATTTGTAGCGCATTAAAATATATTTGGAAAGGTTTTGTGGTATTATTTAATATGTGTTCTGTTTTCATAGGAACTAACAGCTTTTCTGTTCACTTTCTTTGTGTGTCTTTGTGTTTACCTGGTATTTAACAAGCCTTGTACTTTTGTGTTCTATTGATTGTCCTATAATCCTACCTTCAGTTAGTACCTTTAACTCCGAGGCTTTGCCAATCAGCCTTCTCATATGATGAATGACTGGGTGATAGTTTTGTCTCTAATAGCCAGCACATGGCTGGATTTAGCCAATAATTCTATGGTTCATAGCAACATTATTATGTTAGATGTATTTGCATGTTATATGCTGAGGCAGCACCCACCCCTCACTTGGACTTAGAGCTGGCTGATGTGTCTAGTCTAGAAAACCAGCGTGCCTGGGGATCCCATCTCTGCCTTCTGAAGGCCTAGACTATCAGCCAACCAACCTGCCCGCCCAACATTGACTTTGGTTCTGTTGATCCAAACTCTGTTCCTCAAATTGTGTGAGGAGTATCTTACCTACTGAGCCATCTACCCAACCCTAAATCTCATAATTTGGATTAAGCAAATTTTCTTAGATCAATCATCATTTTAACTCTTTGGTTTTGCTATAAGATGTTTCTTTCTGTGGAAAATCAATATAGGATCATTCTTTGGTAGAATAGAAAACACTGTTGGCTGCTTTAAACAGTGACTTTCTAAGAAATACTATGAAACTCATGCATCCTATCTCATCCATGCCTTGTATTTTAGTTGGTCATCTAGTATATTGATAAGGAAAACTTCTCTTTCTAACCTTTTAGTTTTAGGAATGTTCAATGATCTGTAGACAAAATGATACCATAACTACAGTCCCCCCAAAATGTGTACCTCTGATCTACAGAACCTGTGAGTATGTGAATGGTGAAAGGAATTTTGTAGATGTTATTAAGAACAGAGGCATTGATGCCACACTCATGTGGCAGTGCTCATTGGCCATTCCAGTGCTCCAAGGCTGAGATCATGAGTTCAAAGTCAACGTGTGCTACACAGTGAGTGTCAGGGAAGCTTCAGCTACATAGACCCTGTCTCAAACCAAAAATATCAGAATAATAGGAACCTTCAGTAACTACATTACTCTAGGTTGACCACACAGATCTAATCTAATCACACTGGAGATTGGAAATCAAGAGAATTCGCTAAATACAGCCACAATAAGTGAGAACAGAATGGGCTAGTGTGCAAGGGCAACAATCATTGGTGGCTTTGAACATGGAGAACAGGACTGGAAGAATGCAGGCAGCCTACCAATCATGTGTGAGCAGTCCTTGAAGTACAGCCAGGGAGAAAATGGGTACTTCAGTCTCACAACTGCATCCTGCCAAGAGTGTGAGTAACAAAGAAGATGTTCCTCCCATGGCTCCAGGGAGAAGCACTGTGGGAAACCTTCTTCTTCTCAGTGGACCCATGTCACTCTCTGTCCCACAGATACACAAGAAACTAATAGCAGGTTGCTTTAAGTTCCTGAGCCTGTGGCAGTGTGTGTGGCAACACCAATAGGCAATAATATAGATGATGAATAGCAGGCCTTAGGAGGAACACCTGCTTGATGTTCATATTAGATGAAATATTGCAGCCTACACCAGTGGGTGTGGGCTAGCCATGGGCTCTCTGTGAGACAGAACTCCTTTGGTCCACTTAGCTCTCTTCCTTTGATAAATTACTGAGTTTCAGTCTGGAATGGCTTTTAGATTCTTGTCAACGTTCTCCCGCTATTTCCCTCCAATTTGTGAAGATAAAATTTTTATAACTCTGTTGTATTAACATAGAGGACTACACTATTGGCCTTACAGATATTAAGTGGCTTGTGTCCTTTGATCCCTTATAATTTTATATATTGCTTATGTTGATTTGATTGGTTTGCTTGTGTTTTGTTAAGCATTCCTTTGTTCATGAGGATTATCAATGTCTGTAATTATATCTTTGTATCGTGTTGATGGCTTTATGATTTATGGCATTTCTCTCATAATAGGATGGGAAGTTATATTCATCTTGTGTTCTGCAAGAGGTTGCTGCTTCCTCGTCAAAACCTTGACAAATTTTCCAGTGAGACACCTGGAAGCAGAGTTTTCCTTGTGACTGTTTTGAAGTATAGGAGAACTTTTATTTTGTTTCTCCTTTTCTCCTCTCTCTGCTCCATATCTCCCTATGATTAAACACAAAATCATCCTTTTGAAATAAGTTCCCCTGGGAAAGAATGAGGAGAGAGGTGATTGCTTCTCAGGCTGTACCTTCTGTCAGAATGATGACCACAGGGTCCTAAGAGGACACACCTTGAGAGGCATTCTACTTCCTGACAGGGATGAGGTAGGACTAACATTTTTATATATTTAATAGAATTATGCTCTTAATATAATGTTCTTTCCATGAAATGGTACCTGGTAGTTTTTATAAGCCTATAAGCCTGTCCAGATAACTCATATATTTTCAACCAAGTCTTCAGAGATGCTTCTTATTAAGCTCCTAGTGTCCGTGAAGCTTAGAGAGGCCCTCTGCCATTTCTGACTTACCAAGAGTAACACTGCCTTTATCTTCTTTCTGAGTTAGGCTGGCTTAAGGTTCATTATTTTCATTGCTCTTTCTAATATAATCTACTTTGATTCCAGTGATTTTTTTTCTTCATTTGTTTATAGCATTTATTTCTATTGATTTGCAATGTTATATGTTTTCTTTAATTAATGTTCTTCCCACTTAATTGAAATGTAATTTTTCTTATCATCTAATTTTAATGAAATAGTTTTAACAATTTATTTGAGCCCTTTTTATTTTAATATGAATCTTCACTGCTATAAATTTCCCCCAAAGCACTACTTTATCTACTTTCCATAAAGTTTTATAGGATTGTTTTACATTATAAATCCAATTAAGAAGAAATTTCAATTTACAATGACATTGAGGGAAATGTCATTATTTAACAAAATTAATTAATTTAGCTCAATTAAAAAGTGAGTTGTTTGGTTTCTAAATTCTAGAGCACTGTGCACTTACTGCACAGTGATTTCTAGTTTAATTTGTTAACATTTTTAGAATTCACATGCACAATTTCAACTGCTTTAGCATTTTTGCCATTTAAGTAATTTTAGATCTATAGTCACTCCCTCAGTGCTGTTTGTTGAGCAAGCCATCCTTCACACTAGCTAAAAATGACAGTATTATAATATATCCCAATCCCATATCTTATTGGGCAACGTAAATTCCAAAAAATCACAATGTTTAATGAAACTCTGCACAGAATATATTTAATTTCCTCCTTAACCTTTTCTTGTGAACTCTACTCCAAAGAAAATCCACTATGGGCACAAAATCATGAGAAATTCCTGAGGCAAATTTATTTTTCAAAATCCCTTTGAATAAAACTGAAAGATCTTTCGTAGATTTCATCATATCCTCCTAAATAATTATTTTTTGCCAAGTTCCCTTGTCATACATACTTTTAGATATTCTGGGTTCCTTCATACCATATGAATTCAAAACATTTGAGATAGCCAAAGGCGCCTATTGTTTTTGATCTTGGCTTGACTTGCAGAATTACGAATGTAAGATCAAGCAGATACCATTGATTTAAGAGTGCACATGTTGTACTCAGAAAAGCTATTCAAGTAAAACTTTAAGATCCAAGGACAAAGGTGAATTTTTTTTCAAAAATTATTAATCATTTATTTTTTAAAGCACTTGACAAGGATAGTCAGTGGTATACAAGAAACGGCATAATACTTCTATCTGCCCCAGGGGACAATGAGACAGGGTAGACAGCGAATCAGACAGCGACTGACACCAGCAACTGGCAACTGGCACACCCCTGCACGTCTCCATCTGTCTCTGTGGCTCCTCTCTGCTCCCTGTCTCTCTCCATTTATATACAAAGGGTACAAAGCAACCTTCTGAAATGCCTTCTCCCTGTGAAAGGGTAAGAATAAAAAGAATGAAGAAAAGCTTTCAGACAAACTGCTTTCAGATTCACAGTTGCTCAGGGGGCCTTAGAGGATCTACCTTAAGAGCAATCTAAGCTCCTGCCAGAGTGCAGGGAAGAGGTTGTGAGCTGGAAATCAGCTCATTGTCAGTTGCAAATGCTTCTGCTGTAGGGAAGATGAGGGGGTGGGAAGAATGCTTTGCAGAGAGAGTGCATCCATGGCTCCTTCTAAAAAAGAGAATAAGGGAAGTGAATACCTGAGATGCAAACCTTCTCTTAGTAACAGACCTCTAAGTAATGAAGAGGTCCTTGGGGTTGTTCCCTAGAAGACTGATTGTTTTTGAGGAATAGTTCCTGCAGTTTTTCTAATATTCACATACGTTTTTGACTATGTAAATATACAATATGCACACTTAGCTATGTACACATACTATTCTTTTTTAATTCAGAAAAATACTTCTCCCTGGAAATGACATTCCAAATTGACAGTGCCTTTCAGAATATTTGCTCACTGGTGATCCAGGGTCCTATATTTATGGGAGAAACATTTTCTTTGCATTCCCCCAAGGCTTGAGTATCTTGCATCTTTGCAAACTGCCCAGGGCAGAGTATTCTGGTGCTATCTGCTAATACCAGAAGGTTCTACATTACATATTTTATGTTAAGATGCAAAGCAGTGTCACCTAAGGGCCTCAGATCTTTGAGGAGAAATGGTATTTTTGTAATGAGTGTGTCCTTTTCCTCCATCAACTCACTTTTCCAGGCATGAAGACATGTTAATTTTTTGACCCTCTTTCCCCAGTAATACTAAGAAAAAAATTCCATAAAGGAGTTACTGGGTGTAGTTAAAGAGAAATACAACATAGATTAAATGCTGAAAACCCACAAAGCCTTAGCTGTGAGTTTCTCTGTAATTAACACCTAACTGTCTCTCAGGTACAATGAACAGTCTACTGTTTCTTCTGTTAATTTGTTTCAATGCTTTTGAATAATCTCATGTCTGGGCATAACTATTCACAGTCACGGAACGAACAGCAGTTCTGTCTCTACACAACACTGCATCTACTCACTAACAGCCCTAGTTCCATAGTTTGATCTAAATATAGTATTGCCTGTGTATATAATACAATTATATATGCATATATATGTGTATGTATGTATTATTGGGTTGGTAGATAGTAAGGAAACCACAAATGACAGTTACCTCCGACTGTCAATCTGCACATTTAATGAGGAACTCTGCCCAATTTAATGAGTCCAAGATCTTCAGCAAGGCATCATTTTAAACAGGACTCACATCTACTCCTCTGCGTGTCAGCTTTGGCCTCCATGTGGCAGTGGATGTGTCTCTAATGGAAGGCATTTCCTTGCAAAGTATTGAGCATATATAAGCAATCTCTACTAATTACTTGGGCAGAGAGGGCAAAGAAGTGTGTGTGTGTGTGTGTGTGTGTGTGTGTGTGTGTGTGTGTGTGTGTGTGTCCCAAGAAAGGGAGAGAGAATATGTAAATGACTGGACTGTCAAGACAGGGAGAGGTTTAATCTGGATGGGAATGCCTTGTGTGCATTAGCACAAGAGTAAAACCATGAGAAAGGAAGAGAATCATTTTATGCCACAATCACAATGAGACATCAGTGCCTAATTGGGCCTTGGTTGATGGCAAAGTAGGCAGTCTTCAGTCCTGGGCTGCTTGCGTCCCTCTCTTCGCCCAGGTGAGGTTAGCTGGGTACACGCTCATGACTCTGTTTGTAGTGCCTTACCCCTGTCTCAGGCTCACTTTGCTGTCTTTGAGACATATTTTGTTTCTGTGAAGCCCTGAATCCTGCATAGGCAGCTACCCTGAGTTGATTGCTGAGGGAGAATCTCTCTCCTAACTATATGGCGTTTCCCCCCATTCTCAATATTAAGGTCCCTTGAAAGAAGACAATGCATTTACTGCCTATTCTGCCTCCTCATCTCTCCCGTTTACTCCGCTGTGCCACATTGTTTGCTTGTGGATTTCTTGTTGTTGTTGATCCTGTTATCATCACTGTTGTTTTGTTGTTGTTTTGTTTTTTAACCCATGAGCCATGTCCTTGTTTCCCTCTGCCAGACCTCCATCTGACAAATTCAAGGTGAAGGAATTTAGGCTGAGCCAAGCAGTCAAAAGGGCAGATCGGCCCTAATTCAGACAAGTCAGCTCCCAGGTCCAGTGAGGCTAATTACTAGATTTGGTCACAGGCAGACAATGGAACCCTAGAGGAAGTGACAATGAATTCACAATTGGTCTAAATCCTGGACATCACTATGAGACAGTCTCTCAGAGCAGCCCAGCTGCAGGCCTTGACAATGCTGCCACCTGCTGCTACAGCCAGCTTGGAAACAACAGCATTACACTCTCTGCCCAGCCAGCTTGAAAACAACAGCATTACACCCTCTGCCCAGCCAGCTGTTCAGGATTCTTGAGATTTCCCAGGGTGCCAGTCTCTCCTGGAAGAAGAACTTAGTTGCTCCCTGCTTACCCCTGCTGCATCACTTCAGGTAATAACCAACTGGACACGTTATCAGGAGTTGTTCTTGTGTGCATTCACAGCCCACTCTGTGTGCTTCCAAAGGTGTCTAAAGTTCAGCCTCAAGTCTCATAAGCAGGCTAGAATATGTCCAGCGCTCCCCACCCCTATCTCACCCCACCATCCATTACTGAACAAATAACCAGAGTGGGGAGAAACAAGGATGAGGTAGCTTTGCTCTCCTCTGTACATAATGGTAAGAAAAACTTGAGCGAGCCTTGCTCTCCCTGTCTGGCTGTGAGGCAATATGGCCATAAATAATGACTTAGTGTAATTGTGTCATCTGTCACAATGCATCTGAGAGATGTTTGTGTAGGCCTGAGTGGAATTTAAGCCATCCTTCTGATAGATAATTTACTGCAGCAGCTTCTAAGCCAGCCTAACCTTGAGAGCAGCTATTCCAGCTCCCACAGCACTGCTGGGTTCAGCGTTCTGCCCTCCAGTTGGTTGAGTCTGCTGTCTTTGAAAGGTGAGTGTTTGCTATTAACAGGGTCAAGGGCTCTTCACAGACGACCATCTTCAGAATCATGTTTAGAAAGATGGTTTGCACTTTCCCCCTTCACCAACTCTAATTAGGTCTGTGACAGTATCATTGGTTGTACACAGAAAAACTAAAGCCTATATTGTACCTGGTGGTAGAATGTCCCTGCTTTTGAAATGTCCATGCTTCCTAAAGTGTAGCCTGCTTCTCTATCAACAGAGAGAGTGGCTATGAGGAAAGGGAGGGTCATCCAGGCCGTCTAAAAATACAGCGTGGCCAGGAGAGGCAAATGAAAGGTTTGTCTAAAATTAGAGTGGGTATCATAGCTCCTTTAAAAGACTTTGAGAACAAGACAAAACCAAACTATTCTCCAGGGAAAATCAATTTTAGAGACACAGGCCTCCACTTCCTAGAGAGTCAGGCAGGAATATTTATTCCTAGAGATTTCTGCAAAAGAAAAAAACATCACCAATAAAGTCAATTTCTAAAAACATTGTGACATGTAAAGTTTATTTTGATTTATGATAAAATGAGACCTGAAGTAGGTTATTTAATGGAGTACATCTCTCATTAAAGAGAACATTATATATTAATTAGGGGAATTTTAACATTTGATATGTTTCTTCTAAGCCCATTGTTTAAATATTACTTGAAGATAATATAAGGAGAGGAGTTCAGTGATGTTCCTGTGTGGAAGCAGTCTGCTTTCTGTCTTCCTTGCTCTGCATAAGTTGGAGGTTGTGATTTTACTGGGGACAACAAACTGTCAGGACTACTTGAACTATTGCTGTGCATGTTCCTGGATTGCAATGTGCAATCCCAAATATTTGTCCTTCCAATTGTTATCATCCATTTGCACACTTCTAACCAACCACTTAAGTTTCATAAAACAGAGCAGGGTTGCAGTTCTTCTCAGAGCATGGATTTGTTAGACACTGAGGCACCCACAGCACATCATGAAGTAGACGTTGCTAATAGTTGTTAGGATTCCATCACCAGTCCTGTGTGCGTTAGAAACAAAAAACAGTTTGCAGCCAAGTTAGCTGGTAGGACAGGATCTGAAAAGGACACAGGTTAACAGCTTTTAGGAAAGGGGCTGTGAGGACTCCCAGCAGGAGTCCTAAGCTCTGTTCAGTGTGCTGCTGACCTGACACTGCCCCTCCATGGTGCAGTGGGTTCTTGTCCTTGTTGCCCAATGCCAGCAAATAGAAGACACAATCGGTGTGTGCTTTGTCCCCAGGGATCAGACCTTCAAATAGTTGTGCTGGGTAGTAAAGCACATGGCCAAGTGTAGAGGAGGGAAGACGGTACCAAACTGCAGGCTCAGAGTTCCTCCATCTGGCTTATTCACGAAGGTCATGGTCACCATTATGTCATACATTTCCCAGCATGCTCTAGGATTCACACAGGGCAGGTGTCTAATGTTAAGAGGCTGCTGGACAACATTAATGTGCAGTGTTCGTTTTCACTTAAACTATGGATCTACCAGCCTGTCTCTGGTCCCCCAGTGACGTCATCATTTTATAAACCACGCTACAAAGCCAGATGTTTTATTGAGACAAATGGTGTCTTTCCCCGTCTTTTCATATTGCCCCCTGAGCTGCAGGTTCTGCTTCTCATAGTTTTCCAGATTCGCTTTATCCCCTGAATCCTCCTGCCAGCATCTCTAATTAGAATCCCCTGAAAATGCTACCCAAGATAGACAAAATCAGCTGAACATTATCTAAGGTTCTTTTTATTCTTTCTCAAAAATCACTTACCTTAGTACCTTTATCATGTTTGCTTCTTTTATTTGAGTTTCGGGGTTTGTTGACATGAATTTGATAATGAAGTATGTCGATTGGATCTGGGTCTATCTTGAATATATGGTATGGTTTCCCAACAGAAGCCCCAGGTAGAGGCTGGTAAGATCTTACAAATGTGCACACACACACACACACACACACACACACACACACA
>CAJQZJ010032670.1:3521543-3532709 GCA_907164525.1 Lophiomys imhausi
GCAAAGGTCTGACATGAGAATCTAATGCATCTGTCCGCTACTTTCCCTGTCCCTCAGGAAACTCCAGTGCTAGCCACAATTCATGACACCATAAGCACCTTACTTCTGTCTCTTTTCAGTCTGTTCTTCTGCCTTCTTTCTTCCCCTGGCTCTCTCGTTTTGGAAACTGCTGCAGTGCTGAGGAAGAAGACCACATCTTCCTCCCTAGCCCTTCCATCTTCTCTTCATTTTGTAAGCGAGTGTAATCGTTCTCCTCCTAGAGCAGAACTATGTACCAAATGTGCGATTTGCTTTCTCTTTTCTATTCTAGTTCAGTAGTCATTGAGATCCCCTGAACACACACACACACACACACACACACACACACACACACACACACACACATACACACACACACACGAGAAAGAGAGAGAGAGACAAAATGGTCCAAACAGGCCTCACTTTGCTGCACTAGTCTTCTTAAAGTTCCTCTAATGCACATGCCCAGCCAGCATGGACTTTTCACATGATTGTCAACTCAAATTTTAACAGTGAATAATATTTGATACATTTATGTTCCATGAAAAAGTACCCCAGGGACCTAGAGAGATAGATGACTTGGTGGTTTGGAGCACATAGTACTTTTGTAGAGGATTGAAGTCTGGTTCCCAGCACGCAGTCAGGCAGCTCCAAGCCTTGTGTGACTCAAGCTGCAGGGAACCCCAGGCTCTCTTCTGGTCTTTGTGGTCACCCACGCTTACTTGCATTTACAATTGCTTACAGTCCCCCCCACACACACAAAAGTAAAAGAAAATCTTTCTGTAAAGTGTCTCAATACTTCATTTTATTTTATACATTAAAAAAACCCACAGTAAATAAATATGTCAGTGACTGCAAGCATTCATTCCTACAACACTGGACGTCTCCTCAAATCCAGGAGGCCACAAGCGTGCCCAGGGGCAGGAAAGAGCTTCCATGCTGCCCTCTCTGTCAGGGTTTCAG
This sequence comes from Lophiomys imhausi, assembly GCA_907164525.1. NCBI lineage: Eukaryota > Metazoa > Chordata > Mammalia > Rodentia > Muridae > Lophiomys > Lophiomys imhausi. The sequence continues at coordinate 3,522,525 of CAJQZJ010032670.1, forward strand.
AAGCACATGCTTCAAGCTCAGCAAGGTCCAGCCTGCCAGTGTGCAGGGGGTGTCCACCAACAGGGCACCCGAAGATGGTCTGTCTTCCCAGCATCCCTTGCAGCACACATATATGCGTTCAATAATTCCAGAGAAATCTTCCATACTTGCCTGTGGATGGGTCATATATGTATTGGTCCCTAATTGTCAAACATTATTTCAATAAGATATGAAAAATAGCCAGTTATCCATTATTTGAAGACTCAAAATAGAAAATACTTTTTCTCTATAGGAAAGTATTAAATTATATCCAAGTTAATCTCCATCACTCTCAAAATTTCAACACATTTCTGTAATAACGTCATCAGTCTTCATGAACATTTAACAGATTTTTATGGCAAAACACTAAAACTTTTAACATCTCAAATTTGTTCTGAGGTTAAATATTAAGAAAGCCTCAGAGAATTGATTTATGCTACTCCTTGCCAGGCAGAACCCAGAGCACTCCCATGGGAAAATGCTGTTGCACAAATGTGCAAAACAAAGAACAGAACCTAGAAAAGGTGTACAGAACTCCTGCCTCAGGGTCATACATTGACATTGTGCAGCTCCAATCCAAGTCCCTTTCCTCAACATTCCATCAGCCCTGACTGTTCCAAAGCCTGGGGTCAGAGAAATTTACATGGAAGCACTTTCAGCATAAGCTCCTAACTCAACAAAATCAACAAAGCAGACATAAATCACATTCCAAATTAAAAGAAAAAATCCAAATGGAGAGGCTTTCCGATGCATCAGTCTATTTTGCCTTGGTCATAGTATCATGCCTGAGCTGTCCTGCTGGCCTGGGGCGGGGCCTAGTCATGCTGGCCATGGGGACCTCTGCCACCTTCCTGAATCCACTCTTGAGTCAGGGTGAGAGCTGCTTGGCCAATCCCACACTCTCATCAATGAGTTCTGAATCCAAATATTGTGGATACAGCAAACCATTACAGAGTTTTCCTATGCCTGCTAAACAGCAGTGGAGTTTGGAGAGAAACTGTCAAGAATAAGAGGATGAAGAAGAGCCCCACCCTTCCTGAGATCAGTGGGCTTGGACAGATACATGCCATAATGAGGGTAGGAAGTACTGACATTACATGACCACCTCGCCCTGTGCCCCAGGGTGGAGAGGGGTAATTAGGATTCCCTCTATGCAGTTAACAAAGGCCTGTCACCAGGAAGAAAAGCCCAGGGTAGGTAAAAACCTGAGACCCCCACATCTCACTGCCAGAGAAGAGAAAACAGGTATGACATGGTTTTTTTCCTCCTGGTAGAATGGACAGTCACAGAGAGTGAGGGACCATTCTGAGCCCAGAGAACAGCTCAGCATCCACCTGGCCCTTCCCTTAACCTTCTCACCTCCTCAAATTCTTCAAGACTTGAAGGACTACTCTGATCAATCAGTTTGTTTTACATGCTGGTATAGAAGGTGGTGAAAATTCCTCTGCCAGACAGCCTGCCAATGCTTCAAATTCCTGGGCAAGCAGAGATGGTGGGGAACCACCACACAGCACACACTTGCAAACCCTACACAGTTTGCTTGCTTTGGTAAAGACCAGCAAACTGCTTAACTCTGTGAAACTCCAGATATTTGTTCTTTGTACTTGTTCATTCTATGTCTGTCAGAACCGTGAAGGGAAAACAACATGAAGAATTTACTATGGGGTTGCATATTTAGATCTTTCACCCTGGTAAATTTAATTTTTTATAAATGATGATTTTTTTTTCTAACTCAAGGGAAAACTTGGCTATATGCATGTCCATCCAGTGTAGTCTAAAAATACCCTTAACAAGCCATGTGTGGGTGGGAGTTTATCATTGCTTAGAATGGCACGGGCCTCTAGTTCTACTGGGGTCAAGCTTAGCCCTCCCACTTCCATCCAGATTATATAACATAAGTAGAAGACAAATGTGAAATACAGAGAAGCTTAGGAAGGGAGCATAGTATACAAAACAGTGTTCTTCAGCAGAGATTTGTAGCCTGACTGCCTCAAACTGTCCCAGATGAGAAAGGATGCCAAAAGCCTGCACAGCGAGGTCCCCAAAGAACTGGTGGGTCCCCATAACTCTCTTACCCAGTTAGCCTTTTCCATGTCCCTAGTCCTAAAGCAGGAAACATAGAATTGCCAGACCACTCATTTAGTTTTAAGATAATGGATTATTATAATGCATTGAACAAAATATAGTTATATGGTAATTAATGTGACTTAGGTACTTCAGTGATGGAGTATTTCCTTTTGAATCTTGTCATACTTGCTTAGCCTGTTCTTACTATGCATGTATAAATTTCTTTGCCAATACCCCTAGATGGCAGGATAATGTTACAGCACTTTAATTGTGAAAATGAGAGAGACAGAGAGAGAGAGAAAGAGAGAAAGAGAGAGAGAGAGAGAGAGAGAGAGAGAGAGAGAGAGATCTGGAATAAATTTCTACAATCCTTATACTTACATTGTGACATCTCCAAAACCAGATGACATAGAAAACTGGTAGGTAGCTGGCACAGGCAGGTCTCATTACCAATAAAGAGCTGAGGGAATTGTCTCAGCATCCCATAACCTGTGTTAGTCACAGTGAGGTTTTCTTTTGCATCAAGACCTGGAAGCACAAGAGGGTACCTAGCCAATTTTCTTCCCATGAAGATAAAAGGTCATTTGTTGGATGATAATTTCTTTCCAATATAGTCCATATCATTTATTAAGAGTGATGGGGCAAGATCCAACACAGTGACAGCCAGGGCACAGGCTAGAATCCACATGAACTGCTGAACTGCTTTAATCTGCTAAGATAAAAGTTGAGCAGACACTGTGAAATATTTTCCACTGCAACAACAGACACAGGTCCTCTTAGACATGACTCTTACAATTGCAGAAAACACTCGGGAAATCAATTTGGAAATGAGGACAAGGAAACTCAGATGACGGCAACATGGGCCCAGTGGCTCCACTTTATAGAGAGATCCCATTGAAATTAAATTAAATGTAATTAAATATTAAATTAAATATTATAGCAACTAATGTAACCACCTTTGAGTCGTTGGATTAGATTTTTTAATGAGGAAAAAGCATACATTTGTGCAATAGAATAGTTTATATAAACACTGAAATTCTATTTATGAATAATATGTGATAAAGTGGGAAATTATAATGCTTAGAAAAAACTCAGCTTGGAGATTGCAAGAGTACCAAATGTAAAGAGAGTAAAAGTAAAAACAGCAGGAGCTGCAAAAATATGCGTGGGTTCCTCTTGATTACAGAATTCCGTTTGTCCTTCCTAAGATGCTCCATATTTAGTTTTCTCCAATGAGTTTATACTGGTTACATGAAAATAAAATATATTCATTGTTGTCATTCTTTTGTCTGAAAACAAAGTACACAGAGATAGATAATGAGAATGCAAACACACAGCATGTGGGTTAGAAATGTGAGAACTGTGTTGATTTCCTGCCAATGTTCAGCTGGTGAAAACCACACTGAACTTCTATGTGTTGGGAATTCTGTTTCTTGTGGGGGTGCTTCTTGTTCTCCTGATTATTTGAAAATTTCATGCATCTGTAGTGATATTTAGAGAGTGAGTGACTCAAACTTTGGATGTGTTTTGGGTAGGGTGACTAGGTCAGACCCATACCCTGTAGAGTTTGGTTGTGGGGAGAAGGTGGAGATTGGCTTTTGGCACTCATGAGGAAAATAAATTCAAGTCACAGATAGGAAGAGAACACTCAGAGTGGGGAGTGATTTGGAATACACTTGAGGGACACCAGCACCCATGGGCATGAAGAGTAACGGGGAGAAGCCACAGTGTGTAAATGAGCTGGAGCATGTGAAAATCAACAGAGGACAGGGGACGTTCATGTGTAGTAAAGTGGACGGACACCTGTGCTGTGTGCAGCAGATCTAGAAGTCAGGGAGTCAACAGTGCGGGTTCCATAGGGTCACACATGGAGCAATCAAGAGTAAAGTGGGACACGGTCACCTGTGCTGTGTGCAGCAGATCTAGAAGTCAGGGAGTCAACAGTGCGGGTTCCACAGGGTCACACATGGAGCAATCAAGAGGACATCGAAAAGCGACCTCAGGCATTTATACACTCCAAGTCTAAGTCCAGTCCACATTTGGGACATAAGCCTGCACTTGTGGACCCTCATCTGCCTGTGTCGTACAGGTGGGTGGGAGCTCAGTCCCTGGGCACAGGGACCTCAGTCTCTGTCCCTCAGAAGAAGGGTCCTTGTACCTACCTCAGCTGTTGCTTCTGTTTCTCGTTCCCATTCTCCTGCTTCCAGTTTGCTCAGCTTACTTGGAGTTCAATTCTCCCAGGCTCCACTCTCATTTTTTATTCTCATCCTCCTTACAGCTTTTCAGAAATTCAAAATGCATCTTAATTTGTAATGTTTTAAAATATTTTCATCAATTCTTCGAAAATTTTCAAACATTGTACTTTGGTCATATTCATCCCTCTCCCAACTCCTCCCAGATCCACACCTACTTTCATACTCACTTTATTCTGTGTATACACATACACACACACACACACTGCACACATATACACATACAAACAAACACACACAAACCACACATATACACTACACACACAAACACACATATGCACACACTGCACACACATACACACACACAAACACACATTAAACACACACACACACTTTCGAATACTATTTGTGCTACTTGTATATTCTTGGATTGTGGCTATTCACTGACCACAGTCAGTCTACCAGGGGAACACTTAAAGAACTAACCACCCCTCTCTTGGAAGCTATCAACTGCCAATAGCCCTTCAGCTAGGGCTGGAACTTCCTGCCCCCCTTTCCTTCAGGCTGGGATTGTCATTGCTTGAGCTTCCTGTGCATGCTGTCACAACTGTTGTGAGATCACACGTGCAGGTGCACTATTGTCCTCAGAAAACAGCTTCCTTGTACTCATCCACTACTTCTGACTCTTCCAATATGTCTGCCCCTTCTTTCATAATCACCCCTGAGTCTTTCGGGACGGGGTTGTGGTACAGATGTGCTGCTTAGGGCTCAACATTCCATAGTCACTTGTTTGCTGTATCTTGAATCGTTGTGGGTCTCCGTGTTAATACCATAAACTTCAGAAAGAAACTTGAAGGACACAGTGATTTATGGGCATATTAATATGGAGGATAAGGGGAGGCAGTTTTAATGGGGTGTCAGTCAGGCAGAATAATTATAGTAGGTTCTCTCCTGAGGCCTGACCACCTTTGCCACAGGCTTCTGGCCTGGTTAACTGGGTCAGGTATTTTTAAACACAGTTCCTATGGCTTCTAAAGAAGCAGGCATATAAGTACACAGATTGGTAATATTCACAGATAGCCAACACCCAAATGCAGAGGAGTGCATTCTTCCAGATGAAGTCCAGCCATGTCAGCGGTCTAACAGCAGCAGCTGGACGGCCACTGTCACCTCTTACTTCTCTCATCTGTAGGACTGTCCTTCTGCCCCACTGACAGAATGGGAAGTCCATTGAGATCGTCTGTGGTCTTGCGTGGACCAGGGTGTGGGTGTGGCTTCCTCTACCTTCATGAAGAATCCAGGATCAGGTAGCTGGCCAGGCAGGCCAGGATGGACTCACAGACAGGAAGACCAGGGCTGGCAGAAGCTGGTCAACCTTCTGAGGACAATAAATACCATTGGCATGGTCACTGAAGCATCTTGGTGGCCACCTGTCAGGATACCATCAGAGTTCAGATTTGGGGAAGAACTGTGGAAAATGGATTTTTCCTCAGAGGACTCCGGAAGGCCCCTGTCTCTCCCTTGACCTGCATCTGCATCACTGCCATCGTCCCGGCTGGCAGCCTGAAGTGATACAGCCAAAGAGTCCCGCGGACTGAAGCTTCAGGTTCCTGTTATGGCGCCAGCTTCTGTTTGTACTTCCAGCTCCCAAGCATGCTGATTGACTCATCCTCCTGCCTCAGGTCTTAATTTGCTAGTCGGAGACAATGGACTTACACAGGAGAATCAGAATGTTAGATTTTATAGGAGTCCTGGCTAAATGTATTAGAATTTTCTTGTATTACATTTCAGGACTTAGCAAAGACATAACCAAAGCTTACATGGTGATGAGGTCTATAGACAAAGAAAGGCAGAGGGCAGGCCAGCCCTGGAGCTGGCAAGACAGAAGGAACTGCCACTAAATGAAGGGAAACCCCACATGGCCAGCAGGCAATGGGGAGATGAAACATCACTCTTACCCAGAGGTGTTCAAAGCTTCAACCCTCAGTTCAGAACATTCAGTGATCTGCCCCACTAATTCATAAGAGATAGATTAAACATGGAATATTCTTCCAAGAAAGGGAATCAGTCTCGGAGTCTTGCATTTAACTTCCCAGCCTCATGTCTGGGCAAGTCGACAGTAGCTGTGATCTAGACTGGAAGGTGAAATTTTCACAGCTTGCCCTGTTGGCTGCAGATACATATGTATCCCATTTTTATGTGTGTTGTTTTACCAAATAAAATCTAAACCCATGTTGCATACGCAAGCGTATAATGTCTACCTTGAAAACAGAGCTGTTTCCTATATGGAGAGTTACATTCCTTAGAACCTCAGCTCGCCACAACTTATATCACAAATTCAAGGATTTCCAAGGAAAATAATACCACTAGAGTTTTTAAAACACAACAAAGTGGCTCTACAACATGTCGAGAATAGAAAATACATAATATAAGGAGAACGAAAATGACGAATGGAGGCACGAACCTGGTGACCTGGGTTCAATCCCCAGAACCCACAGGAAGATGGAAGGAGAGAACCAACTCCACAAGCTTTGTTCTCTGATCTCCATGTGAATTTAGTCACGATCATCATTTCCCTTAAATGTTTAGAGGTTTGGTTTCTGTGGGCCTAGAAATGAAAATCATCTTGTGGAAAAGCAAAGTAACTGTCAGAATGAGGTGCAATTCCCTTGATTTCGACAAAATTATCAGTCAGCAGATGGCGGGTTTTTATGTCTAGCTACCTTTCAAGCTTTTAATGATAGATTTGCTGAGAATATAAACCTCACTTTCTCACAGTCTAAGAAAAGTCATATGCCTCGCTGTCGGTCTCTCTTTTAAACAACTAAAACATGGCTAACTCCTTAAAGAAATCAATATCAGGTGAGTGTTGGGGCTTGTTTGCTGCTTTCAGTTGTTCGCATGTGGCTATAAATGTGTGGGTATTTATAGTCCTGTGTGTTTGGGTCTCTGATAATAGGAAGATGTACATGTGCTCATGTGCAGATTTGTGTGGAGGCCAGAGGCTGACATCAAGAGTCATTCTCATAGTACCTAACAAAATGACAAGCTTGAATGACTATTAGTTGCATTTCTTAATTATCCTAAACAGTATATGACAGTTGGTAGCAAAAGGCCGAAACTTCACATTTCATTTTTAAGCATTACTAGGTACAATACCTTTAAAAAGCATTACTCTTAATTTTGTATCAATATACAAAGATCAATACCAATGTGGCAAATATAATCTTAATTTTGTATCAATATACAAAGATCTATACCTATGTAGCCCAATACAGTCTTAATTTTGCATCAATATACAAGGGTCAATACCATTGTGGTCAAATATAATCTTAATTTTGTATCAATATGCAAAGATTAATACCGATGTAGCCCAATACAATCTTAATTTTGCATTAATATACAAAGGTCACTACCAATTTAGACTAATATAATATTAATTTTGTATCAATATACAAAGGTATAAGGGCATATTCAATAATCTTTACTTTTTTCTTGATCTTTCCTATATTATGTCTATGTCCCATTTTTTTCTCAAGTATGTTCACTCCTACATAGGAGAGAAAGAAGGATACAGAAAAGAAAAAGAAAGAAGTCCCTGGGTCTAACCTCCAAAACCCATTTAACAAGACCATTTAACAGCTTGTAATCTCTTCCCCTAAATAACAAAATTTTCTATTATCCATCAAAAATCAAGTTGCTAAGAGTCAAGCAACATTTGCTTATCTAAATTTAAGAGATAGATGGGGGTCTTCAAAAACCTCAAGAGATCTGCAGAATATGGCATTCAAAGATGTTGTCTTAAATTAAGAATTTTTTTTTGTATCAAGACATGTCAGCTCCTGACAGCACCCACTATTCTACTCCAAGTAGAAGATGAGCATCGAAGAATCTCCAGTGGGAGATGATTGAATTGGCGGTAAGCCATTCTCTTGGCAAGAAAAACCCCTTGCTTCAACTGTAGACAGAATTCTGTCCAAACAGGACAAAACTTGGAAGCAGGTAAGTAGACAACCTAGCTCTGCCAAGACAGGGTAGGTAAGTCCTTCATAATTCCTGCTCTACAATCAATGTCTGTCAGAGAAATAGGGCCAAATGGCTGAAGATTGATGCTGTAATGTATGGAGAGAAATTGGGAACTGTCCAGGCAGCCACTGGTATGTCATTTCTTAGTTTTGGAAGCTGCAGGCCCTGCACTTCCTATATAATCAGATATATTTATCCCTCTCAGGTGTCTGAGGAGGTTGAAGAATAGATAGCTAGAGTCTCATAGTTAAATTTTGAGTTGTTTAGGAATCAAGAGGGTGTTCTGGATCTAAGAAGATGTTTTTAAAATTGTGATGCAAGTTAGTATGAAAGCTGAGTTAGATATAGAACTTTAAACTCATGGAGATGGTTAGATAGTAGAATGTTAAAGTCAGGTGCCAAATACATATGGACTGGACATTGGGAATGTATGCTAAGCCATATAACTCTCATAATTGTGGCCTATTTATTTCTGTTGTTTTGATTTGTATTTATAGTTATAAGAGAAAGAACCATTTGTTGGACTTAAAGGGAGAGCTATTGAGGGAGGAAGATATACCTTAAACTCAAAAAAAAAAAGGGTAGAGGATGGGGAATTGAGGAGAAGAGGGTGGGAGGGTGGTACTGGAGGGAGGAGTAGGGAGGGAATTGTGATTGAGATGTAACTTGAAGAAATAAAAAATAAATTAAAAAAAAAAGATTCAAGTCATTCTCTACCTTGTGCATCCAAGCAAGGTCTCTGAAACGAGACTTGCTTATTGTGAATTCTGACTAACCAGTTTGCCCCGGATCTCCCTGTCTCTACCCTCTAAGCTCTGGAATCAGTTTGATATCATACGTGCCCCCCCCCCCCGTTTTATGTGGGTCCTGGGAATCTTAACCCCGTCTCTCACACTTGCATAAGTTCTTTATCTACTGAGTCTCCACTGGTAGGATTTGAACTAGTGGAACAATGTCATGACTGTGAGCCCCTCAGGATTTCAGTGTGTCTCTTCAGACCACAGGTTGCCTCCCATTGTGGACAGAGCAATCAGACTGCAGCATTTTGCTCTTTTGTCAAAGTTTAAATCAAGCACAGTTTGGGGAGGTTGAGGGCCATGAAGAGCTTCATTCTGTACACTGCATTGCTCTGCAGGTGCTGGTCTTGGTATGCCCCTGACCTCCTTCCCTAACATCTAGATGGTAGGCCTGTGTCTCAGGTACATGGGTAGCTATGGGGACCATGCTGCTAGGGACCCAAGAAGGTAGAGTCTACCCAGCCCTCTCGAGCTGTCAGCTTTGCTCAACGACACACAAACAAGCAGAAGTGTGACACCTTGTTTTGAGGTGAACACAAAGCAAACCACTTCTCCAGCTCCATCTCTTCCCTGGGACACTATTGTGGCCTGCTGGGGATCCAGAGCAGGACTGGGTGGCTCCTTGTTACTGGTGACCTTGAAAACATGGGGGGACAGAAAAGCAATTTCATCTCTGAAATTACACTCCATGGTTCTCATTCATCTTGATAAGCACTTTTAAGGAAGAAAAGAGGGTGGGAATATTGCTGCCAGGAGAACGGGGGAGGCCTCCTTTTTCCAAGTCAGTTTAAAGTAAATTTAGATGTTCAAAGATACATTTGGTTTCTATTGTGAGCTAAATTGGCCACTTCAAAAGAGTGAAAATAGAAGAACAAGAAGGCAGCCAAAAGGAGAAACGGGCAAAGAAAATTTACTTAAGAACAAAATTATTTTGTTATTCAATTTTTAAAACCCAGGCTTGTACTGATTTATAATGTTATTTAGGGGTTGAGTTGACCATCATTTTTCTTCTTCTATTTGCAGTTGAGCTAAGTTGTAGTGTGTGTGTGTGTGTGTGTGTGTGTGTGTGTGTGTGTGTGTGTGTG
>CAJQZJ010032670.1:3532719-3543459 GCA_907164525.1 Lophiomys imhausi
GTGTGTGTGTGTGTGTGTGTGTGTGTGTGTGTGTGTGTGTGTGTGTGTGTGTTTATCCTTTGCATTGATAAGAAACAGCAGAAAACAAAAACAAAAAACCTCCACTGGTCACCAGGGTCCTTATGACCTCCTGGAATCCACAAAGCCTGGAACTTCTCAAGTACCACAAAAGCAGAACTCCCCATTTCCTTGTGATAGGAAGAGGATGTGCTTCTCTAGACTCCAACCCTTTTGTCTGGATTGACACTCAACACAATAACTAATAGCACTACTTTGAGGCCAGTGGGACAGCCAGGACCAAACACAGTGACAATGTGCATTTCAGAGTCCTCACTCCCCTTAGTGACAGACCATGAGATCTACATTGGGAAGATCCACAGGTAGTAGATAGCAAGACAGCAGCATTACTTTTTCTCTCCTGGAGGCTCTCAGGAGAACTACTGGCAGGACATGTGTGGACTTGGGGGAGGAAACGGTCAATCAGCCATTCAGGATGAGCACAGAATGCTGTTCAGGTATGCACTACACACCTAGTCTCCAAAGGGGAGCATTCTGAGAAACAAAGCCTCATGCATGCATTTCGTCTCCAAACCCTGGAAGACAGGCAGTCCTCTTCCTCTGGTATCCCAGACATGTCCAGGTTAGCCTAAGGACCTTCCCCTGCAGTGTGCATATGGAACTCCTTGGCTCAATAGTGAGGCTAAAGGCTACTTGAGATGACAAGGTAAGTTTAATAATCCTTGTATTCAGCTCATACAGCTTACCCTATGGCTTTAGATTTTAACTGAGAAGAATGTGGCCTGTCAATCATGCCAAGTGAATTGAAATCCTTCAGAAGTACCATGGGATACAACCAAGAGCATAGACTTGAGATCATGGCTGGTGAACAAGGTATACTATATCGGCCACTCTCCAGGCCATTTGTGGAAGCCGTAGTTGTCTGGGATTCGTGTTGTCAACTCCAGATTTCCAAACAAAGCTTACACAGTAAAGACTCCAAGATGCAAGCACTTATTGCTCTTAAGTGACTTCTGGGAATGCCATTGCTAAGAAAGAATCCTCCATTAAAGGTACAATGTTTTGGAAGATAAGGAACTAAGCCATCCTCTGCTTTAAGAACATGGAAAACCTCCCCATGATCTCTAGATTTGAGTATCTGCAGCAGACACCCACTTCTCTACAAAAAGCCTCAGACACACAAAGAACATTCCTTCATCGAATCCCAGAGCTGGCAGGCCCAGCTCCACATTGGCTGACTAAAGAGATAACGCGTAGATAGAATTTAAGAGATTAAGAAAAAAGCTGGCTTCTTAGATTATGCGATGTTAATTTAATGTTACCAGATCATATTTAAGACCTAAAGAGATAATTTTAGAAATAACTTCAAAATTAAGTTTTCCACTTAAATCTCCCATGCTGTAATTTATCCTTGATGAGTGACTGGGGTAAAGTGCTTTTGAGAGCTTGGTTTCATGTGACACTGAGTAAGAGCACAGAGCATGTGGGGCAAGCTTTGTACTCAGGGTTTAATGTCTGTGGTGTAATTCTGGTGGCAACAGGACAGCTGGGCACAGCACACAGTCCTGACTTTGAAACACAGTTCTGTGCAGCAGTGGACGGGAACAGAGTAGCATTGGCAGAGTGCTGGGCACTGGAGGCATCTGATGACACTTCAATGTCACACATGAGGCCACAGGAGCACTCTTAGACCATGGAGAGAGATAGTTGGAGGAGAACAGCTACAGAGCCATGTGTACACACCAAGATGTCTCATTTCTTCAAGGGAATGGATCAAAATGGCTAAAAGCCTGAGATATGAAAGAGCCACTCTTCCTCCTTTGGGTCAAATAGCAAGTGAGCCAAGCTCTTCCTTCTACAGTGTGGGGTTGTGGTTCTTATTACACTCACTTGGTGACCTTCTGGTCTCTGTGGGAAATGGATCTAGAGAATGACTGATCCCTGCTCGCTCAGCCTTCTGGTTAACCAGAGCTCAGGCATGCTCTCAGACACATCCTGTATGCTAGGGTGGTACCCAGGTCCTTAACCCCACAGCATATGGGACAAGACTTGTTTATTCTATATCTTAAACAAAAAAAAAAAAAAGGAGGAGAAAGTGTGTTTTCTTGTATCATTAACAATGACATGCATTGAAATTTTTGCCCTTGGTTGTATCTATTCTATACCTGTCCCAGTGGGGTCAAAGTAACATTGACATCTTGAAGTTAATCTATTGCATTGCTGTTGCTTGAGTTATTGACAAACGGAACATCACTGTGGAGCATGAGGCAAGCTTGAGTCTAGAACTACAATGCAGAAGAACACAAGGGCTGAGAGTAGACTGTGTCAGTGTGGCGCTAGCCCAGGAGAATTATCCAGAAAGATTCCTGCCATCCCCTGCTTGCTGTTCTGCCTACATTTCACAGACTAAACCCAACTCTGTGTGGCCTATATGCTCGCCACAACTTGAAGACTGCAGAATACAGGCAGCAGCTCCAGTTACCTCAACACTTCAGCCTATAGCATAAAGTCTAGGACCTGAATGAATGTTCTGTGGCCCCATCAGCTCCTTAGGGGACTTGCATAGACGTTCTAAAAATTTCAAAGCAGGCCAAGAAGAACAAGCAAAGCCCAACTCTGCTGTGTTGCAGATGTGAGCAGAGCCCACCTTCTCAGTGCAGGCATGGCCAGAAAGCTTCTTCAAGATCTAAAGGAGACGAGGGCTGAGGGAAGAACCCCAGATATCTCAGCATACAAGAGGAACTGAGATTGAACCCACCCCCACTCTCCAGCTGCTGGGCATGACTTACAATGTGCTTCAGGAGAGTGACAACATGCCTCTTTTTTATATTTTATTAAATTTTTTAAGTTCACATGCAAAGTCAAAGATACCATTCTGTGTGTCATTTTCATACATAATAATATCATTGTAATATGTACACTTGATCTTCCAGCTGCCCTCTCCTTGGTCCTGTCTGGCTAGTCCCCACTTTTCCCTTTATTTCAAATTTGGTTTGTGGAGTAGCTGTCCTCACAGTGCAACTGTCAGGGTCCCTCAAGACTGCAAAGTCATCTTCTAGCTCTGCATGTCTCGCTGTGTGTGGGTCCTCAGGTCATGGCCAGTTCTCAGTGTGCAGTGTTATGTTAGGGAGACGTCCAGCCTTTATTTAACTCTGAGTTATATCTTGATATTACAGGCAATGATGTAAATTCTCCTGGTTATAGGAGGGTAGAAGTTGGCTTATAGCCTGTCAGCAAAGCTTATTGAATAGCTCAAGAACTCTGCTTTCTAAATGTTAGAGTTAGCTCTTCAGATTATCACAATTCTTATATATTCAACCCTGTGACAGGCACTATCAACTTCTACAGAAAAAAATGCAAGAGGAAATTGAAGCCTGGACCAAAACTCATCATTTACCCTCATAGTATCTTCTAAATTAAAAGTGTTCAGTGAATTGCATTCCGATTTCTCTTCCTTTTATTCTAAAAGTTTCTTGCCTGTGAAGATTTACTTGTAACTTTCTCCTGCATACAGCATACAGAGCACATTCCCATGGAAACACCCAGGACTGAAATTCCAGAGGTCAGAGAAACTCAGACACCTTAGGGAGCCAAGCCAGGAGGTAAGAGCCTTGGATGCAGGGACACATAGGCTGAGGATGATACAGCTAAAATCTATCTCAAAGACACCTCTGTCGTCAGTGTTCCTGAGGAGCTCAGGGCAGAAGGGCAAGGCAGCAAGCGTTGCCTATGGAGTGAGGAGTCTGGCCTGTCTCTTCTGAGCTTCATGTGGTCAGCACATGCTCCCAAGTATTTCTGAAGTACTTTCCCTAACCACAGGACTGGATTTGGCCTTGAGAGCACTCATGCTATGATGCTGGTGTGTCTACTACACAGGTAATGAGAGACTGCCACCCCTGGAATTCCTTTGTCATTGTTCCTAGGATAGAAAGCACAGTTTGAACATGCCAACAAACTGTGACCCGCCTTTGGAAAACTGCAAAGCAAACTTAGGATGGAATGAGGTAGGAAGGGGTCACAGTGGCTTCTATGGAAAGAACTTTGCTGTCACAATGAGGATGTATCCAGGGACACACATCGTGAGCTACCCCTCCACAAAGGGCTTGTTTACCTTACAGTGAGGACTTACAGGCTGAAGTTAGCAAAAGGGTCTGTGTGCATTTGTTTCTTGTGTGTGTTGGGGAGAGCTGGAGACCCACTCCTTCCAACAGACCAGAATGACCTAAAGAGGTCTCACTCATCAGTCCTGGATCCTGACAAGTTGATTTCAGAGTCAGAGTTGGACAATAGTTGCTTTTTTCACCTAGAGGAACCTGATCCCTCTGATTTTCTTGCAGACAAGGAGGGAGCTGTGGTCAGAAGAGCCTGCCACAGATAGGAAGAGGCTTTACCTGGAAAACAAAAACAAACCAACAGAGAAAACATTACATGTTACTGGTGACTTGGTGCTCTAGAAAGACGCCTCACCAGGCCTTTCAGGCAATGGGGCATTTGAAAAGATGCATTGACTAATTCCTAATCTGCCTGCTTCCTGCCCTAGTTTTTTGAAGCTTCACACCAGTGACACCATTAGCACTGGTTGCCCAGATTACCCTGACACCCTCAAAGTGGAGAAGGAAGCCTTCTTTCCACCTGCAAGTCTTCAAGCACATGGCCTCCTTCATTGCTTCCTGCTTTCTCCAAAGGGAAGTAACAATTTTGTTATTGTCAAACTTGAGAAATGGAATAGAACAAAGAGGACAGGTGTGGCTTAAGGTGTCCCTATAGAAAGGGGCTCATATGTCCAGTCAGTCCCTCTCAGGGAAGCAGTGTGTTGTTCCTGTGCTGATGCCAGAGGGGTGAAGTTTGGCGACAACTCCTTTTACATGTGTTGTGCAGACCTAGGCGACAATGCACAAAATCAGCTTCACACACCAACAGTTAAGGTTTGAATGGAACGTCTCCATGTCTCATTTGCTTATACACTGTGTCCTCAGTTAGTGGTGCTGTTTGGGAAGGTTGTGAAACTTTTAGGACACCTGGTCTACTTGTAAATGTGAGGCAGGGTTCAGGCTGCTCTGTTCCTGGCCTAAGTTCTCTGTTCTTTGTTGTACCAAATGTGCAAGGTCTCGATTGCAGTGAACTCTGCTATGTCCCCACCACAATGGGGTGAAAGCATGATCAGAAATAAATCAGTCCTGCCATAAGTGCTTTCCGCTAGGTGTTTTCCTGCGGCAACCAACACACGACACAAGTGGCATCTTTAGTTTTTGACTGTTTGGAGCTTGGAACGAGTGAGGACATCCACATCTGGGTGCAGAAAGTGCTGCTGTATCAACATCTGAGACAGACAGAAGAGGAAGCGACTTACGTGCTCACCAAAGTGTCTTCCTCCCTCTGAGTCAGAACTCCTTTAGGTATCTCACCTTAATGGCAGCCATGGTTGTGTAGCAGGGAGGCTATGGTTCTTCTTAGCCACCCTGACCAAAGAAGGGTCCGGGGGCCTTTCCTGTCCCACCAGAGAGAGGGGTTCAAGAAGTTAGCAGAGCCTCCTTAGTGCAAAATGGACTTGTTGGTGGACTGAGTTAGTTCTATGCTAATAGCTCTTGGGTGCTGGTGTGCCTAGGCACAAAGCAGGAGAAGAGGGGGCCAGGGTGGACCCCAGCGCCCTCTGCTTCTTCTCACTAGCACTCTCCCCTTGCTGTATCACTGCATGCAGCCTTCTGTGCCCTTCAACACAGGATCTGTAGGAAGCTGTGAAAGCTTACTTCAAAAGTGTAGGCTCCATAACTTCCGTCTTATCCCTTGATCTATGGTGCTCACCTGTAGGAGATGTTTCCCCACCTTATTAAGCAGATAGATCCTCTCTGGTGCTTGAGCTGGAAGCATTCCTGACAGGATTTCAGTCATTTGCACCTCTGGAGAATGCCAGGAGAGTCCCATGCTCTTCCTCACTTGCCTCTGCTTGCTGGAAGCCCATGTTCCCTAAGCTCTCCAGTGTGTTTTCCTCCCTGATACTTACATGTCTGATTTATTGAAATGAACAAAGCCCCTATGTTGGCAGGGTCATCCCCAACACGCGTGTGTACAATAAAACACATCTGATCCTTTCAAATGAACACTTTGTCTTAAATAGCAAACGATTGGATCACTGTGACAGGCTGACAAAACAAACATCACTCAGCTGCTGTCACATCCATCTTCAAGCATCTGTCTGGGGTCCAGCCAAGATGCTTAGAGAGCTGTGGGGGAAGGCTGTGCGGACAGACAGCCATGTGGACAGTCAACACTGCACCTTTGTTGTTTTACCTTAAATCCTTTCTAAAAGCAAAGCTTCACTCTTTACAAAGAACCTGCTGAAAACACACATTTTAATTTTAATCTACTCTCAGCCAGCAAAGAGTGTTTGTTCTCACTATCTCCCTCCCTCCTTCTCTCTTTTAGAAAACACCCCAAACTTTGAACATAAAGCCTACCATTTAGGTCATCATCATCACTCCCCTGACCCTTTTTGTTTTGTCTGATAGGAACATAATTGAATTATCAAAAACAGCTGAGGGCATAACTCTCAAAATTGGCCTCAAAAGATGTGTTTTGTTTTGTTTGTTTTGTTTTATCTGTCTCTCTTAAGTTAGGTAGAAGCTAGATATAAAACGGAGAGGATGACTTCAGGGTATGCATCCAAATGATTCCTCACCAAACCACAAGAACGTTTCCTCATCTATGTTCATAGAAGCCTTATTTATAATAGCTAGAAACTGGAAACAATCCAGATGCCCCTTAGCCAAGGAATGGATTAAAAAAAAAACTGTGGTACATCTACACAATGGAATACTACTCAGCTATCAGAAACAACGAAATCATGCAATTGGCAGCCAAATGGATGGAACTAGAGAAGCTCATCCTGAGTGAGCTAACCCAGACTCAGAAGGATGCACATGGCATCTATTCACTTATAGTTGGATTTCAGCCATAGAGTACAGGATAACTATACTACAACCAATGCACCAAAGGGAACATGAACATAGACTTTTTTTTTTCCTGTCAATGAGACACTTTGCCCTAGTGGTGCTGCCTTGTAGGCCTCCAGTGTATGAGGAGGCTCTTGGCCCTCATATGACTGCTGAACTGGGGTGGGGGACTGTTATATAGGGACACTCCAGTCCAGAGGAGTGGGATGGAAGGGATGGGGGGTAGAGGGTGGGAGGGCGGGACTGGGAGGGGTGGAAAAAGGACACTACGATGGAGCTATAAACTGAAGTAATAAATAAACATTAAAAAAAGAATTACATAGGTATAATTTTTTTAAAAAAAGGAGAGGATGTAGGCTGGACCTATGCCCTGTGGTTTAATCTTAGCTCTGTGAGCAGCAGACAGGTCATAAGAATGCAGGATGGCTCTCAGATTCAGAGAGTTCAAGCCAGTTATAAGCTGGAATGGACACAGGGAAGTCACAGGGAAGCTTTAAAAAGATGTCATGTTTTAAACTGAGCAGTCACATGGGAGAGGAATGGATGACTTGCTGAGATTCCCCCAAGGACTTATGGAGCTATCTTCTGTCTAGTGTGGGCTAGCCACTGGGATCAGCAGATGGACCCCCTCTGTTCCATCAGTGATGAGTACATGGACTATGCAGAAGCTCTTTCTTGAATGAATGAAAAGGCACAATGGAAAAGGGTGAGAAATAGTGTTTGTAATGGAATGAGAGCTCTGCATAGTCAGACACATGAGATTCTGTCCAGAGGCTGACGGCCCTCAGTGTTGGGGAAACACTGGCTCCACGGACGGGCCAGCTCACTAGATTCTGGTTGTGCCTCAGGAGCTTCAATGTCTGGAATACTGCCTCCCAGTCACTGGCCCAGGGTGACACTTAGGGACTGAAGGACCTTGTAGGGCCAAACTGACAGGTATGAAGACAAAACACAGGATGCTGAGAGGCAACAGCTGAGCATATAGCCTGTCTTTGCTGCGTAAGTCTATTTGCAGATGTCCTGAGCAGCCCAGGGTACAGGTTTATACTTCAAGAGGCGTGAACCAGTCCTGAGACATCCCAATGAACATGGATGCACTATTAGTAAATTCAGAGCCTTAGGAGAAACCTGTTCACATGTCCCAGCTGGAAGTTGGTTGCTAGCCAGTTGATGTAGGTAGCTTCTGGTGTTTCTAAATTAAGGCATTTAAGTAACTACAGTGAACACATTGGGTAGTCATAACTGGGTCAAATTTCCAGAACAGAAAGAATGAAGAGATCACTTCAGTACTTCTAGTCAGATAGAGGCACTTTTAAAGACTTCCGATTTGATTTGCCCCACCCTTTTGCACCCTCAATTACAAAATAAACAATGGCGTTAAAATACAGCTTAAAACCTGGCAGCTCAGCAGGCTTGCTCAATGGGTTTCCTTTTGTTTCTGTCTTTTTTTTTTTTTTTTCTGATTTTCAGGTCAGTCTCCTGCAGACTTTAGAATGAGTATCTGGGCAGGACTGGTCATTGGCCCCTATGCTCCACCTTGGGAATGTGTGCAGCTGCCTGTTCTTCCAACAAATCTGTGTTGCACCAGCTTCTACTCTGCACATGACTTGGAACCTTGCAAGAAAACAAACTCCAAGAAAAGTAAACAGCTTGTTTCAGGGAAGGGGCAGAGGTCACAGGGTAGAGGTGGGGGCTCAGGGGTGGAAATGGTGCATTTGAATCTGCAGTCACTGCATTCTCCCAGCTTCAGATTGGCTCCTTCCCTGCAGCTGCCTTCCTTCCACCCAAGCCTCGGGGTCACTTGTTCTGCTCCAGGACACACTTCTGCCTGTTTGTGTCTTTGTCATCTCCCTTTCTCCTGCTTCTTGTCAGCTCCACTTCTAGAATCCAAATCCCACAGCAAAGGGACCTTGGCAGCATTAGATTCTTTGGGGAAGCAGAATTGTTGCTGGTAGTTAATAAATATTTAAAGGCCTCTGGAATAACACAGAAACCTTGAGTGAAAGCTCACTCCTGAGCTAATAGTCTCTGGTAACTTCCTGGCATGAAAAGACAAGGAACAATTCCTCTCCACAGTGTGAGAGGGTTCTCACACTGTGGTTCTCCCACAATAAGGGGGGGGGGGAAGGGAGAAAAGGGGAGGAGGAAGAAGAAAGGAGGGGAGAAAGAAAAAGAACGGAGGGGGAAGAAAAGGGGGTGAGAAAAGAGGAAGAGAAAGGAGAAGAGGAAGAAGAAAGGGGGGAGATAGAAAGGTAAGGAGATAGAATTGATTCTGCCCTTAGGTCTGAGCTAGTCATTTCTGCACACCTATTTAAAACCTCATATTTAATCTCAGAGATGTTTCAGAGGTCATCTGATGTAGAGATGGCCATTCTGGTTGCCAGCACAACGGTTGGGCCAATGGATTGCTAGGCAATAGCTTCTCATGCAAGGTGGTTCCCATAGACTCTTGGAATTTCTGCTGAGATGTTTATTATGCAGGATTAGTTACACAGGTTTTAAATTGGTTACTCATCCTCAAACTCCCCCATCTAGACTGAATAAAACAATTCTGGAAAGGCAGTGACGTCACAAAGGTTGCTTCTCGGGGTCTGAAGGACTGGGCCTGGAGACAGGGTGGATGACAGATGAGCACTCTGCTAAGGCCCACAGAGGTATTGGGAAGCTCCCTTGCTGTTTGGTTTTGCTGCTGTAACACACCCTGGAAGGCTTCAGGCCTCACTGAGAACATATACTGGACATCTTGTCATCAAGCAAATGGGCACAGACATAGGTAAGCCACGGTGTTGAAAGAATGGCTTTTCTTTCAACAGTAAAATGTCTGAAAGGCAGAGAGTTCAGTCTGAGTTCCTCCCATGTTCAACCCCAGCATCACTACAACACAGAACTGAGTAAAGAGTTGCAGCTCTTCAGGAGGCTGTGCTCAGAAGATGAAGGAAGGCAAGAGTTTGAGTGGGCAAGTGTGAGCTGATCGTGGAGAGGTACGCCTTTATATAGACTGGTCTACCCTGAGGCAGGAACTTCTGCAACTCTGTGAAGGGCAGGGAGATACATGGGACTGGTCTCTGAAATCCTGCCACACAAGGAGCTCTGGATCCCTTCCAGAAGTGAGGGGAAGCCAGGGACAGTTGCTAAAAAAAAAAAAAAAAAAAAAAAAAAAAAAAAAAAGTGCCTGATGCTGTAGCAGAAAAAAAATACATTAAAGACAGTTAGCCCTCCCTCTGGTGAGTAGTTTGCTGAAAATTAGAGAGAGGATGTGGGGACTTTTCTATCATGTAACCACATAATTAAGCCTACAATTAATTACCAAATGTGAAGAGTCCCAGGAAGGGAATGTGTAAGGCCCTAGAACAACTTCTGGTAATGTATGTCAACATCATGCCTAATTGGGAATCCAAAACCACTTTGAAAGAAAACAATACTGGAAACTGAGGGCTCAGGGTCCTTCTTTCTTAAGATGCTAGGAATTATCCTGAATTACAATTCCATTGGGTCATTGTGGTCAGGGGTTGTGGGATGAAGAGCCCAGGAGGTGGACTGCCATCATGGTGAGATAAGGTCTCAAGGGTGACAAAGGGATTTGGATCAGTTCCTAAGTACAATAGAAAGTCATCAACGTGTCAGACAGTGGCTCCTGTGGGCCCCTGTTGACTGACCACAGGCACTGGGCTACAACAGAGAGGATGAACAAAACGAACAGGTGCAGGTGCAGGGAGTCCTGCTGAGCTTTGGAGGTGTTTGAGGGAGCCCTGCTGGGCTTTGGAGGTGTTTG
>CAJQZJ010032670.1:3543469-3581561 GCA_907164525.1 Lophiomys imhausi
GAGGTGTTTGAGGGAGCCCTGCTGGGCTTTGGAGGTGTTTGAGGGAGTCCTGCTGGGCTTTTGAGGTGTTTGCTTGAAGACAGAACAACGGTAGCTGTTAAATGAGATGAAGTTTCAGAAGGAAGGTCTGGAGGACGTGGTGAAGACATGCTTTGCAAGTAGGAGAAGTTCCCTTCTCCCACAGAAGGAAGAGTGCTGCCTCATGCAGGAAGGATGCCCAGGGACACAATTCCTCACATCACAACACCACACCAATTAGGTGAGCTGCCTGGTCAAAAGCTTATACAGAGCTGTCTGTGCAACTCAGTTTATCCATATGTGAACAAGACCCAAAATATTCTCTGCTGGTTACATTCTCATGAATATAAAATGAAGTGGATCGTATGCTTAGAACTCAACATGCCTTGAGTATACTCAGTGAGCTTAGAGAACTCAGAAGTTCTTACTGTTAGCATTAATACCATTTCCTGCACACCCCAACTGATGGGCATCTTTTAAAGAAGCTGTACCAATTTTTGAGTATTTGAAAATGAATTCTCCAGAATGTTGTTCTAGTCAGTGTACTTCACTAGCAGACACAGCTCCAGTGACATTTCAGGAGTGTTCTCCCAATGAGCGAGACAACTATGGAGATGACAGTCACAGGGCAGGACAGTGCTCTCCCTGGCACATGGCGCATGGCACATAGTCCAACCAGCAGTGCTTGGTTTGAACGTACAGTCAGTAAGATACTCACTAACATGCTAGTGAATGAAGATAAATGAAAGATGCATGAAGATAAATGGAAATGAGAGATATGCATGTAAATATATTAAAATAAGAGTTATGCATGCACATATACCAACACAAGAGATAGGCATGCAGATACACTAACATGACTGCTAGTTGCATGTATATATTACAGTGAAAGCTGTACACGCAGATATGTTAGCATGATTTACATTTCTTGAGTTGTCTGGGCTTTGTTCACAGCAGGGACCAAAGAAACATCTTTCCTGTGCCTGTTTGCTGGTATGACGGGAGCAGAAATAACACAGAAGACAGAAATCTAAGGATTGTGGGCAGGAGCAGGACTGTACCCTAAACTAGTCTCTGTTCAGATGCTCTGGTGAAAGTGGCCCCAGCTGATCGTCTCAGGCAGCACACACATCCCCAGTTGACAACTGTCTGACTTAACAACATTTTTACTTTCCGAAGGTAAGAAATCATGCACACAATATCAGTTACTTTTCGTTGCTATGACAAAAGGCCCAGCAAGAGCAATTTAAAAGAGAAAGGGTAGACTTTGGGTTGCAATTTTAGAGTCCGGTCCATTGTTTTGGGGAAGTCCTGGTGAAGGGAGCATGCAACTCTGGTCACTTTGAGGCTCTACCACAAACAGATGCTAATGCCTGTGCTCCCCTCACTCTCTCCTTTTTATTTGGCCCAGGACCTTAGCCCCTGGAATTGGGCCACCACAGTCAGGGTGGGTCTCACTTCAGTTAGCACAGTCTAAAAACTCCCTCACAGTGTGCCCAGAGCCTTGTCTCCTAGGGGCTTTGGGGGTCTGCCAAGTAGACAGTGAGTATAAACCATCACACCCACTCAGTAGCATCTGCACTTGGAATTTCTGCCTTTGTTGAGCTAGGTGGTACCTGGAGAAGCCCTTTCCTATGATGCTGGATTGTAGCCGTAAGATTCCCTGCAGAGCACTGTGGGATAGGTGCCTCATGAATAAAATTATCATTTAAAGCCTCTATATTTCACTACAAAACATGCCTTCTGTTTGATGATTTTTGCCCAGTGGAAGGGAAATTGAGGCAGTTAGGCTAACCTATGGCATTGGGAAGGTCAGAAGTGTTAAAGGCATATTTGGCTTAACATTAATCTCAACTTCAACCCATCTTAGTGAATTACTGGGAAGACAATGTAGCAGAGGTTGAGAACATCTACCTGCATGTTGCTTTATGAGAGTCTCCAGAGATTCTGATATTTTTATGGATTACATTTCAAGACCAATATTTTACTTTTAGGAGCTGTGCAAGTTTCCGATGTCAACTCCTACAGAAGAAGGGAGATATCCCACTTCTGAACTACACAGCAACACACAGCAAGGTTGGATGGAGACGGTGAACCCCCAAGATACTCTTCTCCCACAGAGCTTCTAAAGGCCAGGGTTTGCACAGGGAAGCCCCTGGACATCACCAGAGACCACAGGACCACTCTTCTACCCATCTTCTTTTGACTGATAGAATGAAAAAGGGACCTGTGCTTGTCCCACCTGTCCTCTGGAAATGGCTCTTGAGGTCAGATGCCTAAAGTGCGGCCCCTCTCCTACTGACCCACAAGGCTCAAAGCCAATATCCAAAGCACATGGGCATAGTGTGCTCTCAATTTCATAGTGTTTGTAATGTTTTTTTAAATCTCTTTTGCGTGCCCAAGTTATAACAAAAAAATCCCCCACAAGCTTTAACTGACAACACATCTCTCACTGCTCTAAGCATCATCCCGGTCTCCTCTGATGCGGTAGACTCCTATCTAGAGCTTTCATTCTGCCTCTTCCCTCGTCAGTCAGTCATCCCAGTGTACACAGCACTTAGCAGTACCTCAGTGCCTCATGGCTTCTGTGGTTGTCACGCTGCCCATCATCTTCTGCCATCCTTCAGATGATGCCTTCTGGAGATGTGGGTTTTGCTGTTTGTACAAATGAGGAAACTGAGGAATAAGAAAGCAAATCACACATGTGTGGTCTTGCAGGAAGCATGGACTAATCATGGAGGGGAGTAGCAGGCACCCTCTGATAGCAGTCACAGAACTGAACTTCACACTGTGTTTTTGAAGGTCACTGGTTACCGGAGAGATTTCTGGCCAGAACAGGAGCACATCTCCAAGCATTTCTAAGAAAATTCACCAACAAAGCCCCAGGGTTTCTTCTCAGATCTTCTCAAGTGGAGTTGCTTTTTGTTTTCCCTTGTTTCACTTCCCCTACTCTAAACCCACTTTTCTCTTAAGGTCTTTCTGAAAATCACAGATGTAATTAAGATTTCTCACTAGTGACGTCTTTTGAAGACATCGTCACATCCCATAGTAATTCATGAAGAGATGACACCACCCTCAACCAGGCTGTTTCTAACACAGATGAGACTGTCTGAACTAGCAGTTGAGTCCAAGAAGTGAGCTAGGAAGAATCACAAAGTGTGTGTGTGTGATAGCTGAGCAGCTACTCACGGCCTTCCCCACCAGGCTCAAACAGTTTCCAACCTGTGATGGAAGGCTAAATATCTTTGCGTCACTGCCGCTGTTGTGCAGTGCCTTTCAATTACCACATTATCAGCTGAGAGTATTATGGAGCTGCCATCAACTGGACAATGGTACTCTCATTTCAGAGTGCAGACCTCCCCTCTCTTCCCAATTAGCTCTGGCCACAGGCTGGCCACGGGTGACCCTGGGAGCTTTGTCTGACTTCACTGTGAATTTAGTGCTCAGTGCCAGGAATACCTAGAAAATTATCTACTAATTATCTAGCATTATCTGTGTCAGTTCACGTCTACAGAGGAGTTCATGTAATTACAAGCCCCCTTGCTATTTACCTCTAAAGAGTGGGCTTAGCTGAGAATTTCTCCAAAAGGGTTTGCACTAAAAGGCTGGTAATTATGAGCTTTGCATTCTTCAAGGGAGCTCTCCCAGGTATCAACAACAAATAGAGTCCCTGGATGAGTGGCTCAGGGGTACTTCCCAGCAGGTGAACCGAAAGCAATAATCACATTTCCGTGTTTCCAGTGTTTTTCTCCTACCGGACAATTAGCAGACAGTGTGCTAACTCATCTTGGTTTCACAGGGAAACTCTCAGCCTCCTCCTAAAACTCTACAAAGATTCTCTGGAGAGACAGGCTGCAGTAAACAATCTGGTGTTCTGACACACACCAAGTGGGGGAGAAATGAGAGCTGGTTTACAGCACACGCCTGTCAAATCCTGGCCAGTGCTTATTATTGAGAACATGGGGAACCATAAAGGATGCTATACTGCTGGTCAAGTCAAGGCCGCTTTATCTGTTTCAGATGGACAAGTAAAAATAGCTCTTCATCACACCAGGTGTGTTGAACATTCTAGAAGGGCAGCCAAGAACATAAATGTCTTTAAATTCCTGGGAGACTTTTATTACCCTCCCCATTTAATTTTTAAACAATTACAGGGCTTGAAAAATATGAAAAGCATAATTAAAATTATGTATTTTTTCTCTTTTGAATGCGAATTCCTAAACTGTTGCCTCATCACATCTGAATATTTTATTGTGCATTTCTCTGTGGGTGGGGTACTTCTACATCACATGAAGTTCCTGCAGAACCCAGACTTGACCCAGACTGCCTGTATCTGACCCCATGCTATCCTGACTCCATCAGATCTCCTGCTGATGTGTTTTTAACAAAGGCTAATGCACTTTGACATAACTAGCCGCAGTAACTATTTGCCATGGGCTCACCTGTGGGCTTTCTAGATAGTTTGGTGCTTGTGGTCTTCAGAATGGCCTTTTTGCTTTGAAATCTGAAAGTTAGGGTTATTCGTTTTTAATCCATAGGCATGCACATGTCTGAAGAACTGTTTGTCGTTTTTAGTTTTGGTGGTAATGGGAAAGTGACTCCCAGGTCTTTAACAGCTTTAACAGAGAGCTTTTAAAGAACTGTGAATGGCTTCAACACCTCAGAGTGCAGGGGAAGGCATTGTGTAATGAGAAAAGATGGTGACCACTGAGGGAGGCAATGCATGTCTCAGAGGAGGGTGGCAGAAGGCATGTTATAAAGTTGAACACTCAAATGGGGCATGGTAACCCTGTGTGTATCCTTGTTCTGTAGCTGATGGCAGGGGTCCCACCCTTTGCCATCACCTCTAAATACCCTGTGAGATCTGCAATACAGCAGAGGTCTCAGCATCCACACCTCCCAGCCTAGATCCCAAAATCTCAACATGATGGGCATCCACAGTCATGTCAAATTCTGGGTCACTGCTCCTGGCGGCCCTCCTTCACTCCATTTCCTGTCTGTGAACAGGTCCTGCCTATAACATTTCATGTTTGTAAGGGAAGATAGGTTAATATAAATTAGTAAATATCTAGGGGTTTCTGATACAGTCTCTTAATCCGAGGCATGAAGATCAACTTGGCTGTGGGCAATTAGCTTATCAGCTTATGGACTAAAAACAAGGATGAAGTCAGGTGAAACGAGGGGAGTCTCTATGGACTAAAAACAAGGTTTATGGCCTGGCATTGTTTTCAGTTGCTAAGGGCAGAGCCCAGATTAAGCTGAAGCAGGTGGAACAAGGAGAGATCCTATTTAAGGACAATTGGATGGAGCCAAGGATTCCCCATACTAGAGAGCTCCGATGGTAGCAAGTCCTCATGCTAGAAAGGACAACAAGTAGTTTGTATCCTCTGATGGAGAAAGTGCTGTTGGACTGATGGCCAGATCTCACTGAGGCAGAAAGAAGCTGGTGAGCAGAGAAAGCATCAGCAAGACAGCAAAAGGCCAAGGACTAAACCCTGTGGCTCAGCTTTTGCCTAGAGGGGTTTGACCTGTCCAAACAGTGGCCTGAACTTCTGGAACTGTGGCCAGCTTTAAAGATTGAGGCAGAGCGGCAGAGTTGCTGATAGAAAGGAAATAAGTTGGCTTACAGAGGGCTGAGGTCTCCCAGAGAGAAGAAAACCTCAATCCTTATTTAAGGTAAAAACCGCCATAGCCAATTTACCCTGATGGATGAACATCTGAGATATTAAAAAAAAAAAAAGACTGCTAAGTGAATTAAAGGGTCTACCCCAGAGACTGTGTTCCTGATGATTGAGGAGCTGCCCCAGAGACTGTATCCTTCTAAAAGGTTATGAAAATAGTTGTAATAGTTATCAATAGGTTTAGTGGTCAGGTCTTAGGGGTTGTAGGAATTTGTAGGGTCAGAGGTTAAGTGAATGTTTATAAGTGAATATAGTTATTAATAAATAAGTGTTTAAAAATTAGAAGGTTGGGTTTCACGTGTTCTTCACTCTGGCCTCAGGGTCCATTGAGTTCTTGTGTGTAGGTCCCCATGGCTTTTCTCCTGAGTGTCTGTCTGTCTTGGCAGTCCCTGGTCCTGTGCCCACCCATCTCCATTCATTCTTCAGGTAGCAGAAAGTTGCCTAAACAAAACGTAGAACCACCCATGTAACTTGATGCTTAGAACCTGTCTAAACTCTGAGCCCAATAGTAATGACTCCATTATCCACTGACCTAAGTTGTCTTCTTATCAGAACGTTTTTGGGCTGAAATCAGAAAAACATGCTTAGGGGACAAAAGCAGAACCACCAAGAAACAAGACTAAATGTGATTTTTTTTTTTAAAGTGAACTGTAATGTTTCTGAAAGGCAAAAATACCTCAAATGTAGAAATACCCAGATTTTCTAGGAATTAAGACTTCTAGCTTTGAGAAACAATTTGACTAACAAAATCAAATACTGACAGAAAGTTCCAGAATGTCTACTCTTCTGATCTGAGTTCTACCATGCCCTGTGTCTCTTTTCTCTTTTGTTTCCTATTTGGGATATACTGTGCTATGATTTTGTATCAAAATTATTTTATTTTGATCTGTTCTTTGTTTAAAGTAAACTTTTTTTAATGTGTTTTTATTCATTATCATATTTTTTCCCTTTGTCTTACTTAGTTTTTCATATATTTCAAGATTAGTTTTTAAATTATAATTATATTTTTCTTCTCAAAAGTTTCCTTAAAATTAGAAAGCTGGAGGGAGGCCAAGATGGTGGCGACCTGCTCTGACGCATTTTGAACGTGGGAGAAAAGAGCCATAAAAAAACATAGAGTTATTGGACACTGTGCAAAAACCAGAGGGGCTAGACCCTCCGGGAACACTCACAGCTCCCAAGGGACTGTTAAAAGTCCCAGGGTAAGGCTCGCCCCCCATCTCTCTCAGACACAGAAGCCACTAAATCTGGGTTTCGGGAACTCCCATTTGGAGAGGCGCCTGGTAAGATCGACCCCAACACACAGCAGGCAGAATCAGAGGCCACATGGCGATCGCCCACTAGCCTACTTGGCTCCCTACACCTCAGGAGGACCTTATAGCTACTTAGAAAACTTTGTGGGATAGTTGAAGTCTTAGCAAGGAAGAAATAGGGTGCTCAGCGGGTGGTCCGCAGCCGCTCGAGCCACGGAGGATTCAAGAGAGCGGGAAGCTGACGGGCAGAGCAGTCAGGATGGGAAGCCGGCACAGGAGGTGGGAGGGGCCGAAGCTCCATGCACCCATGGCAGAGCGGCTGGGGAGGGAAGCCGGCGCAGGCGGCGGGAGGGGCCGAAGCTCCGCACACCCACGGCAGAGCGGGTGGGGAGGGAAGCCAGCACAGGCGGGTGGGGCTGAGGGGCCAGGCCTGTGGAGGAGAAGCCTAGTGGGAAACCAGAAGCCAGGGGACCATAGCTGTATTCTGGAAAACCCAGACATATTAGGTGTGGAGTCGGGCCCTGTCAGCCTCTGTGACGACAAACAAAGCCCACAGAATCTGTTCCTGGGCAAACAGGTCCATACTATCAGAAACATTATAGGCTGATCACTCAGTGTGCAACATAGAGAAGTCTGAATTGGGAGCAGTGAAACAATCCCAGACGATTACTCACTAACTGGGAATAGGCTGTACCAGCTCACAGTGCTTCAGGCTATTAAAACCACAGTGACCCTGAGAACACCCTGTAAGCAACGACGGATAGCCAAGCAATTCAACTCCCACACCAAAGCATCCCCTGTGAATCCAAGAACAGAAAACCACAAGAACAGAGAGCTAAACACATCAATATGGCCAAAGGTCCAGGAAAAAATAGAAATCAAGGAAATATGACTCCAACAACGCAGAATTATCCTAGCTCATCCAATTCGGATGACCTCACACCAACAGAAACACATGAAAATGATGACAATTCTGCATTATGGAAAGTGACAGAGTCCCTTCAAGAAGAACTTAAATCTATGAAGGAATTCAAAGAAGCCACAATTTTACAAGTCAAAATAACGAACAACACCATTAAAGGACTCCAAGCCAAGGTGACAGAGCTTGAACAGGAAAAGGACAAAGCAATGAAAGATTTTCAGACAAAAACAAGCAAGCTGGAGAAGGAAATGTACAAAAGAAACAATACCATACAAGACATAAAAATAGAAATAGAAACAATAAAGAAAACATAGTCAGAGTTAAAAGAGGAAGTGGAGAATCAAGGGAAGAGAACAGGAACTACGGATGTGAGTATCAGAAATAGGATTCAAGAGATGGAGGACAGGATCTCAGGCATGGAAGATTCGATGGAAGAAATCAGTACAACATCCAAAGAAAATGAGAAGGCTAAAAAATCTCTCACCCACAACATCCTAGAAATCAAGGACTCAATGAAAAGACAGAACCTAAGAATTATAGGCATAGAGGAAAGAGAAGACACCTGACTCCAAGGTCCAGGAAATATCTTCAAAAAAATCATAGAAGAAAACTTCCCAAACCTGAAAAAAGAGAGGCCAATAAAAATCCAAGAGGCTTACAGAACACCAAACAGATTAGATCAGAAAAGAAACTCCTCTTGCCACATAATAATTGAAACACCAAATGTACAGAACAAAGAAAGAATATTCAAAGCTGTAAGAGAAAAAGGTCAAGTCACATACAATGGCAGACCCATCAGAATTACACCTGACTTCTCCTCAGAAACTTTAAAAGCTAGAAGGGCCTGGACAGATATCCTACAAGTCCTGAGAGATCATAGGTGCCCAGCCAGACTACTATACCCAGCAAAACTCTCTATCAACATAGATGAGAAAACAAGATATTCCATGACAAAATCAAATTTAAACAATATCTACCCACAAACCCAGCCCTACAGAAAATCCTAGAAGGAAAATTCCAACCCAGAGAAGAAAACTTCACCCAAGAAAACAAAGGGAATAGAAAACCCCTCAGCAACTAAACCAAAAGAGGCACAGGACCATCACCTATACAAAACTAATGGGAAAAAACAACCCCAGGTCACTAACATCCATCAACATCAATGGACTCAACTCCCCAATAAAAAGACACAGGTTTACAGAGTGGATCAGCAAGCAAGATCCGTCCTTTTGCTGTATACAAGAAACACATCTCACTACCAAAGACAGACACTACCTCAGAGTAAAGGGCTGGGAAAAAAAAAAGGTTTTCCAAGCAAATGGACCCAGAAAGCAAGCTGGAGTAGCCATCCTAATATCAAACAAAACAGACTTCCTACAGAGTTAATGAAGAAAGACAAAGAAGGGCATTATATGCTCATTAAAGGCAATAGTCATCAAGAGGAAATCTCAATACTGAACATCTATGCCCCAAATACAAAGGCACCTACTTTCGTAAAAGAAACACTTCTAAAACTTAAAGCGCACGTCGATCACAACACATTAGTAGTGAGAGACTTCAACACCCCACTCACAACAATGGACAGATCATCAAGACTGAGGTCAAACAGAGAAATATTGAGTCTAACAGAGATCATGAAACAAATGGACCTAAAAGATATATACAGAACGTTTCACCCAAACACAAAGGAATACACCTTTTTCTCAGCACCTCACGGAACCTTCTCCAAAATCGACCACATAGTTGGACACAAAGATAGTCTCAATAGATACAAGAAAATTGAAATAACACCTTGTATCTTATCAGACCACCACGGAATAAAGCTGGTTTTCAACAGCAAAAGAATCAACAGAAAGCCTACACACAAATGGAAATTGAACAGCTCCTTACTGGATGACCACTGGGTCAGGGAAGAAATAAAGAAGGAAATCAAAGACTTTTTAAAATCCAACGACAATGAAGACACAACATACCCAAACCTATGGGATACAATGAAAGCTGTGCTACGAGGAAAGTTCATAGCACTAAGTGCTTTCAAAAAGAAAATTGTGACAGCTCATATTAGTAAATTAACAGCTAAGCTGGGTGAATTGGAAAAAAAGAAGCAAACACTCCAAAGAGGAGCAGAAGGCAGGAAATCATCAAACTTAGGGCTGAAATCAACAACTTAGAATCAAAAAGAACTATACAAAGAATCAATGAAACCAAGAGTTGGTTCTTTGAGAAAATCAACAAAATAGACAGACCCCTAGCCAAATTAATTAAAAGGCAAAGGGAAAGAACCTAAATCAACAAAATCAAAAACGAATAGGGAGAAATAACAACAGACATTGAGGAGATCCAGAAAATATTCGGGTTCTACTTTAAAAATCTATATTCCACCAAATTTGAAAACCTAAGCGAAATGGACAATTTCCTCAATAAATTCCACCTACCAAAACTAAATCAAAATCAGATTAACAGCTTAAACAGCCCAATAACCCCTAAGGAAATAGAAACAATCATTAATAAACTCTCAACCAAAAAAAGCCCAGGGCCAGATGGCTTTAGCATGGAATTCTACCGGACCTTCAAAGAGGAACTAACACCATTACTCTTCAAACTCTTCCACCACATAGAAACAGAAAGAACACTGCCAAATTCATTCAATGAGGCCACTGTCATTCTGATTCCTAAACCACATAAAGACCCAACAAAGAAAGAGAACTTCAGACCAATCTCCCTCATGAACATAGATGCAAAAATATTTAATAAAATACTAGCAAACCGAATTCAAGAACACATCAAAAGTATCATACATCATGATCAAGTAGGCTTCATCCCAGGAATGCAGGGATGGTTCAATATACGAAAGTCTATGAATGTAATTCACCATATAAACAAGGTGAAAGAAAAAAACCACATGATAATCTCGCTAGATACAGAAAAAGCATTTGACAAAAATCCAACACCCCTTCATGCTAAAAGTTCTGAAGAGAAAGGGCATACAAGGACCATACCTAGAAATAATAAAGGCAATATACAGCAAACCAGTGGCCAACATCAAATTAAATGGAGAGAAGCTTGAAGCATTTCCTCTAAACTCAGGGACAAGACAAGGATGTCCACTTTCACCATATCTCTTCAATATAATACTTGAAGTTCTTGCTAGAGCAATAAGACAACTAAAATAAATCAAACAGATAAATATTGGAAATGAATAAGTCAAATTATCCTTATTTGCAGATGATATGTTAGTATATATAAGCGACCCCAAAAACTCCACCAAAGAACTCTTACAGCTGATAAACAACTTCAACAAGGTGGCTGGATACAAAATTAACTCAAAAAAAATCAGAAGCCCTTCTTTATACAACAAACAAATATACCGAAAAAGAAATAAGGGAAACAACCCCCTTCACAATAGCCACAAACAATACAAAATACCTGGGGGTAACTCTAACCAAGCAAGTAAAGGACCTATACAACAAGAACTTCAAGCCCCTCAAGAAAGAAATGGAAGAGGCCTTTAGAAGATGGAAAGATCTCCCATGCTCATGGATAGGTAGGATCAACATAATAAAAATGGCTATCCTACCAAAAGCAATATATAGATTCAATGCAATTCCTATCAAAATACCAACACAATTCTTTATAGACCTGGAAAAAGCTATTCTCAACTTCATATGGAACAACAAAAATCCCAGAATAGCTAAATCAATCCTGTACAATAAAAAAGTGTAGAGAGCTGCGATGTGCCACGCCCTAAGGATGGCGCCGCTTTCCGCCTCCCACCAGCCCGACGGTGAGCGCTCTCGGTGATAAACAAGTTCATATTTGGCAAAGACCGCTGATCTGGCTTGCTTCCGCATACGTGGGCCTCTAAGATAGCACTACGTGGCTTTACTTGATTGGCTGTTCATTTAGTATTTAGCCTGTGGGTTGGGTGTGCCCAGGCATTCGGAATTCAGAACACTGTTTTCAAGGGACCTGAATAAACTGCTGGAGAAGAGCTTTTGTGAGTTGCGTAATCCTTGCTGGTCGAGGGGGACGCGACAAGTGGTGGCCCGTACAGGGACCCAGAAAAGACTCAGAACTCCTGCAGTCAGGGGCAGCGCTGGTAAGTTCCTGGGATAAATCAGGACAATAAAGTTTCACGGAGATAGCGAACACAAAGTAAAGATTCGCGGATAATAGCGAAAATACGGTAAAGATTCGCGGAGATAGTGAACACAAAGTAAAGATTTGCGGATAATAGCGAACACACGGTAAAGATTCGCAGAGATAGCGAACGAAAGGTAAAGTTTCGCAGGGAAGCAGCGAACCGAAAGTAAATTTTTAAACATGGGATTGTCTGAGTCACACCCAATTTTTCTGGC
Source organism: Lophiomys imhausi (assembly GCA_907164525.1). Classification (NCBI taxonomy): domain Eukaryota; kingdom Metazoa; phylum Chordata; class Mammalia; order Rodentia; family Muridae; genus Lophiomys; species Lophiomys imhausi. The sequence continues at coordinate 3,555,702 of CAJQZJ010032670.1, forward strand.
TCTTCAGGAGCTACTTTTAGCTAGGAATTTGAAGATTAAGAAGTCTACCCTAGAAAGATTTTTGAATGAATGTGATTCCGTGGCTCCATGGTTTGCGGTGTCCGGGAATCTTACGGTATCCTGCTGGGACAAATTAGGCAGGGATTTGGATTTTGCTTGGGAGCAAGGGACTCTGAAGCATGGAGTAAGGCCAATTTGGAAAATGGTGAGGAGTTATTTAGAAGATCAGAGATGTTGTAATGCAATCAAAGAGGGAGAATCAGCCTTGGAACTGCTGCAAGGGGAAAGATCTGAGCAGATAGACAGTGAAAAGGAAAGTAACAAAGGCGAAAGATTTGAGCAGGCAGACAGTGAAAAGGGAGGCAAAAAGAAAGTTCCTCTCTATCCCGATCTTAGAGATTTTAGAGATTTTAGAGATTTTGAGGACTCAGAGAGCACGGATTCTGAAGGAGAGCTATATGCTCTAATAGGACAGTTGGAGAGGACTGTTATTAGAAAAAAGGAAAAGAAAAGGGTAAAAGAAAAGGACATGTCGGCGGCAGTCGGTGTGGGTGGAGCCGTTGCTACAGCACCTGACACGCAGGTGGCAGTCAGAGTGGGTGGAGCCGTTGTTACAGTGCCTTCAGCCACTCTGGCGGTGGCTGGTGTAAATAAAGCCGTTGCCATGGCGCCTTCAACTCCTCCTCCATATCCAGAAGCCACTCAGATAGATCAGCCTGTTCAGTCACTGAAAGTAGGGAGATCTTTCTGCCCGGGGATGTGGACACAAGTAAGAACAGATTTAAAGTTTGCCTATCCAGTATGCCAAGACCCACAAGGGAACAGGTACGAGGAACCGCTTGATTTTAAGGTGGTTAAGTCCCTTGCAGAGTCGGTTCGTACCTATGGTACTACCGCTACGTTTACAATGGCTCAAGTGGAAGCATTAAGCAGACATTGTATGACTCCGAGTGATTGGAGTGGCCTGGTCCGCGTCTGCTTAAGTCCAGGGCAATACTTAGACTGGAAAGCTTTCTTGATTGAGTATGCCACTGAGCAAGCAGCCAATAATCAGAGAGATGGAAATCCAGCCTGGGATAGAGATATGCTGCTTGGGCAGGGGAGATTTGCCAACCAGCAGATAGGATATCCTATTCAGATTTATGAGCAAATAAACAAGATAGCTATCAAGGCTTGGAGATCTCTTCCTAATAAAGGGGAGGTGAGTGGGAACTTAACTAAGATTCTACAGGGCCCCATGGAGCCCTTTTCAGACTTTGTGGCACGAATGGTGGAAGGAGCAGGGAAGATTTTTGGTGACCCGGATGCTGCTTTGCCACTAATAAAACAGTTGGTCTATGAGCAATGTACCAAAGAATGTAGAGCCGCTATCACCCCTTATAAGAACAAAGGCCTAGAAGCCTGGATGAAAGTGTGTAGAGAACTTGGAGGGCCATTAACTAATGCTGGTCTTGCTGCTGCAGTAATACAGTTGGCCAGAAAAGGTGGAGGAAGTTCAGGAGTTTGTTTTAAGTGTGGCAAGATGGGACACTTTAAAAGACAGTGCCCCAGGGGAAGGAATACAGAAAGTACAGGAAGTGTACAACGCCCCAGGCGGCTGGGGTTATGTCCAAAATGTAAAAAAGGGAACCATTGGGCTAATGAATGCCGTTCAGTGATAGACATCCATGGCCACCCTTTAACTCAAGGTTATGGTGGCGCTCGTCCAAAAAACGGACAGCGGGGCCCACGACCTCAGGGCCCACAAATATATGGGGCAGTAGAGAATCAGGACAAAGAACAGAATCAAGAGAGATGGCCAACCCTCCGTCATCCGAGAGACCACGGAGAGACACTGCAGGCTCAGCAGGATTGGACCTCTGCTCCACCACTAGACTCGTATTAACACCCCAAATGGGGGTCCAGTTAATTGAAACAGATTTTAAAGGACCCCTTGAACCTGGTACAGTTGGTTTGTTGTTAGGGAGGTCATCATCAGCCTTGAGAGGACTTATTATCCATCCTGGAATTATAGATCCAGATTATACAGGAGTGGTTAAGATCATGGTAGCCTCCCCCTGTGGTATAACGTCTATCTCTCCTGAAGATAGAATTGCTCAATTGATCATGTTGCCGAGCTTACATGACCGCTATGCAGCAAAGGATAGAGAGAGAGGAAAAGATGGTTTTGGGTCCACGGGCACAGATTTGACTTTTCTCTCCCTGGATTTGGACCAACAGCCTGTCTTGGAGTTAAAAGTTGATGGTAAAAAGATCCTGGGCCTTTTGGATACTGGGGCTGATAGGAGTATCATAGCAAAGAAAGACTGGCCTTCAGGTTGGCCCGTACAAGCCTCTTCTCAAACACTTCAAGGCCTGGGTTATGCTAAGACTCCAGATATGGGTGCAAGGTTATTAAAGTGGCAGGACCAAGAGAACCACTCAGGAGAAATGCAGCCATATGTACTTGAGCTCCCTATCTCCCTTTGTGGAAGAGACCTTTTAAAGGATATGGGATTTAAATTGAGTAATGACTATTCTGATTCAGCCCAACGTATGATGCAAGATATGGGATATGCTCCAGGCTTTGGAATAGGAAAATATTTGCAGGGATGAAAGAGTCCCATATCTATGCAGCAAAGACAACAGAGACAGGGCCTGGGTTTTTCCTAGGGGCCACTGAGGAGGGCATTCCCATAACTTGGAAGACAGAGGATCCAGTATGGGTTCCTCAGTGGCCACTTTCCTCTGTAAAATTGAATGCAGCCAAAGATTTGGTGGATGAACAGATGTCTTTAAAGCATATAAAACCATCTGTATCTCCCTGGAATACACCTATCTTTGTCATTAAAAAGAAATCTGGAAAATGGAGGTTATTGCATGACCTGCATGCCATAAATCAACAAATGCAGATCATGGGCCCAGTGCAACGCGGCTTGCCACTTTTATCATCTTTGCCAGCCTCATGGCCCATTATAGTTATAGATATAAGAGATTGTTTTTTCTCCATCCCTTTGTGTGCCAAAGATAGTGAGAGATTTGCATTTACTGTTCCATCCTGTAACCATGAGGAACCTGATCAGAGGTTTGAATGGGTAGTATTACCCCAGGGCATGGCAAACAGCCCCACTATGTGCCAACTGTATGTGGGGGAAGCCATTGCTCCCTTGAGAAAGAATTTTCCAGAGTTGAGATGTGTTCATTATATGGATGATATCTTACTGGCAGCTAAGAGTGAACAAATGTTAGATCAGGCCTATGAAGAATTAGTTCAATTATTAAAAAAGAAAAGGTTGTTTATTGCTCATGATAAGGTTCAAAAGGAAAATGTGGTTGATTATTTAGGAGTGAAGGTTGGACCTGAAAAGGTAATACCTCAAAAGATTGAGATAAGAAAAGATAATTTAAAGACTTTAAATGATTTTCAAAGGTTGTTAGGAGATATCAATTGGGTAAGAGGCTATTTGAAGCTACCAAATTATGAAATAAGACCCCTATATGATATTTTGAAAGGTGATTCAGCACTTAATTCTCCTAGGCAATTAACAGAAGAAGCAAGAAAAGCTTTATGTAAAGTGGAAGAAAAGTTACAGAGTGTCTTCCTAAAGAGATGGCAGGAAGGACAGCCCATTGCATTGTGCATATTTGCCACCTATGGTCAACCTACAGGATTGTTATGGCAGGATGGACCATTATTATGGACCTATTCAAAGATTTCTCCGAAAAAATCCATAGAACATTATCCCACTGCACTTGCTGCTTTAGCCTTGAATGGTATCCAACAATGCTTGCAGTCTTTTGGAGTTGCTCCTGCCAGTATAATAGTGCCTTATTCCAGTTATCAAATTAAGATTTTGTGTGGCACTGTAGATGACTGGGCAATATTGCAATGTAGCTTTGAAGGAGTGATTGATAACCATTATCCTAAACATCCATTGCTATCATTTTTTAAGGAGCACCCAGTGATATTCCCTAAGGTTACTTCAGCAGTACCACTTCAAGGGTCACCAAATGTGTTTACTGATGGCTCAAAGACAGGCTGTGGAGCCTATTTGATAGAAAGACAAGAGCCCGTGTTATGTCAATTTCAACCGGGCTCCCCCCAAATAGTAAAGTTGAAAATAGTAATTGAGGTGTTTAAAAGATGTCAATTTGCATTCAATTTGATTTCAGATTCAGTCTATGTGGTCAACGCAGTGAAAGTATTAGAATTAGCAGGTCCTATTAAGAATAGTAGTACTGTATGTGCCTTATTACAAGAGTTACAAGTTTTAATCTGGCAGAGAAAAAGGTGTTTTTATATTCAACATATCAGAGCACATACAGGATTACCTGGACCATTAAGTGAAGGTAATGATAAAGTTGATCAATGGACCAGGATGGAATGCATTTTTTGGAGCTCGTTCCTGGACCAAGCCAGACAGTTTCACCAATTATTTCATGTAAATGCAAAAACTCTACAGCAAAAATTCCATTTGTCTAGAGCAGATGCTAGACAAGTAGTTTTGGACTGTCCTCAGTGTGTGATTCATCATCATCCTCCCAGTGTGGGAGTTAACCCTAGAGGGTTGATGCCACTCAAAATCTGGCAAATGGACGTTACCCACATTTCAGAATTTGGAACCTTAAAATATATTCATGTATCTGTGGATACCTGCTCAGGTATCATACATGCTACACCTATGAGTGGAGAAAAGGCTCGCAATGTCATAGGACATTGCTTAGAGGCCTGGGCTGCATGGGGAAAACCACAGCAGCTGAAAACGAACAATGGACCAGCCTATACGGCACAGTCCTTTGTCTCCTTCTGTAATCAGATGGAGGTACAACTTAATCATGGATTACCATACAATCCTCAAGGACAAGGAATTGTGGAGCGTGCTCATCGCACCTTGAAAGAATGCTTGCAAAAACAAAAAGGGGGAATAGGCCAAGGCCGTACCCCCAAGGAGAGAATATCTTTAGCCTTATTTACTTTAAATTTTTTCAATTTGGATGCTCAAGGCTGCTCAGCAGCAGACAGACATCAGGATTCCCATGGTTCACCTAAAAGCATGGTGAAGTGGAAGGACATTCTGACAGGCTCTTGGCGGGGGCCTGACCCCGTGCTAACATGGGCGAGAGGGTCTTTTTGTGTTTTTCCTAAGGATCAACAAGATCCAGTGTGGGTGCCTGAGCGCCTTGTGAGGAAGATTCGTCATGAAGACCTTCCTAAGGATCCTGGTGTTAGTAGCAGTGAGTATGTCAGGAATGACCGAGCCGAGATGGGGGATCCTGTCGATATTCCCAAAGCCGATGCCGGTCAGACATGATGCAACTGTGTTTCCACGCTTATTTAGCAGTAATAGAAGCCTAGGCTTACCCTACCTTCCCTTTGATGATCAGAAAAGCCCTATAGAGGGTAATAGAAATGTCAGCTTGAAGGGTAGTCTGTGCTTTTTAATGAGCTTCAATAGGTCAGATGATACAAAATGTATTAAATTGTCTCAGCAGTCAGCAGATTTTTTACCACAACTGAGGTTTGGGGGTAGGAGTGGTGGTTTGTTTTCAGGCAATGGTTCTTGTCTTGAAGGATGGTGGCCCACACGAGTCTCTGACCGGGACCCCCCCAGAGAGCCACGCTGGGCACCTTTTTGTAGAGGATCCACAGGAGAGGAAGGACCTTTTCCCTGGACTGGATGTCAGGAGCGCAGAGCAGTTTGGGTTCAACAAGATTATTTTTCCTTTAGCCCCATGATTAGTAATATAGTGAATAAGTCTTGTACAGGAATGCTTGATATATCTACTAGGGATCCTCAGCAGACTGCCACCAATCCTTTTGATTTGTGGCTTTTGTGTGGAGTAAATGTAAGTTGCATGGACTTGGGACCTGTCATTATGCTGGGGGAGGAATTTATCAAAGAGGTAATTTTTCCCTAGGGTCTGCTACCAGATTGGATTTCTCTAGCAGTAGTGGCTCTGGTACTTGGAATTCTTTGTTTCATTCTTACCGCAACAAGAACTTTTCAGCTTCGCCAGTATGTCTCTGGCCTCCTTTTCTGTGGATTGTAAGTAATGGGAGTGCATCCTTGGGTGAAAAAAAGTTAGTATGCACTCCGGGCACTTGTTTTTATGCCCTATGCTGGAATGCCACAGCCTTTCCTGTGGCTGTGGTGACTAGAATGCCTCAATATGTACCAGTTCCTGTAGAGGCCCCTAATACCATGATGCTATTCAAGTTTAAAAGAGATTTTGGCATCACTGCAGCTATTGTTACTGCTATCACTGTTGCTGCTGTGGGAGCTACTGCCTCAGCTATTGCCTTGTCTAGTTCTATACAGACTGCCAATGCCCTGAATAACATCTCAGCCACTGTGGCACAGGCCTTGGATACTCAGACCTCTATGAATTCTCATCTCAAAGGAGGTCTTATGATAGTTAATCAACACATAGATTTAATACAAGAACAGATTGATTCTCTTTGGCAACTAGCACAATTGGGATGTGAGTGGAAGTTGCAAGGTTTGTGTGTTACTTCCATGCAGTATCAAAATTTTACAAAGGCTGCTAATTTGTCTAGACAATTGTCAAAGTTCCTCTTACAGGATTGGTTGGCTGAATTTGAAAATTTGATGAGAGAGCTGAGAGCGACAATCGTACACATCAATTCCACTCGGGTGGATCTGAGCCTGGCTACTGGCTTGACTTCCTGGATTCACACGGCTATGGATCATCTTAAGGAGTGGGCGGGCATAGGCTCTTTGGCGATACTGATGATACTAGCCTCTCTGTTTTGCCTATGGTGCATCTACAAAATGAGAGCCACACAAAAGCGTAATGCAGCCATGATTATACAAGCCCTTGTCGCCATTGAGGCGGGCCAGTCCCCTCAGGCATGGCTCGCTGCCGTGAAGTAAATCTTCACTAAGCATAGTCCCTGCCCACTGAGGTATTCGTTCCACGCATATTAGGGTCTGGCAAGTCAATGATGGAGTAGACGGGTAAGTCTCAGCCACCTAAGACAGGGCAGTCTCGAGTGGGGAGGCTGACCCAGAGACGGGTAAGAGTTTGAGCACTGCCCTCCTACAGGCTCAGGCCCACCGTGAGATCCCCAGATAAAGGGATTACGAAACCTTTCCAGGGACTTCTACCAACTTTAGAAAAAATAAAAAAGGGGGAACTGTAGAGAGCTGCGATGTGATGCGCCCTAAAGATGGCGCCGGTTTCCACCTCCCACCAGCCCGACGGTGAGCGCTCTCAGTGATAAACAAGTTCATATTTGACAAAGACCGCTGATCTGGCTTGCTTCCGCATACGTGGGCCTCTAAGATAGCACTACGTGGCTTTACTTGATTGGCTGTTCATTTAGTATTTAGCCTGTGGGTTGGGTCTGCCCAGGCATTCGGAATTCAGAACACTGTTTTCAAGGGACCTGAATAAACTGCTGGAGAAGAGCTTTTGTGAGTTGCATAATCCTTGCTGGTCGAGGGGGACGCGACAAAAAAGCATCTGGAGGTATCACCATCCCAGATTTCAAGCTGTACTACAGAGCAATAGTAATAAAAACAGCATGGTACTGGTATAGAAACAGACCAGTGGATCAATGGAATCGAATTGAAGACCCAAACATGGACCCACACACCTATGGCCAATTAATCTTTGACAAAGAAGCCAAAACCGCAGAATGGAAGAAGGACAGCATCTTCAACAAATGGTGCTGGTCCAACTGGATGTCCACTTGCAAAAGAATTAAATTAGACCCATACCTATCACCTTGTACAAAACAAAATCCAAGTGGATCAAAGACCTTAACATAAGGCTGACCACACTAAATATACTAGAAGAAAAAGTAAGAGAAACCCTCGAACTCATTGGCACAGGTGACAACTTCCTGAATAGAACAGCAACAGCTCAGGACCTGAGATCAACAATCAATAAATGGGACCTCATGAAACTGAAAAGTTTCTGTAAGGCAAAAGACACTGTCATTCGAACAAATGGCAACCAACAGACTGGTAGAAAATCTTCACCAACCCCACATCTGATAGAGGGCTATTATCTAAAATCTATAAAGAACTCAAGAAACTAAATGCCAAGAAACCAAATAATCCAATCAAAAAAATGGGAGATGGAGCTAAATAGAGAATTCAGAAAGGAGGAATCCCTAATGGCTGAGAGACACCTGAAGAAATGCTCAACATCCTTAATCATCAGAGAAATGCAACTCAAGACGACCCTGAGATTCCACCTAACACCTGCTAGAATGGCTAAGATAAAGAGCTCAAATGATAGCGCATGCTGGCGAAGGTGTGGAGAAAGGGGAACCCTACTCCATTGCTGGTGGGAGTGCAGGCTTGTGCAACCACTATGGAGGTCTGTCTGGCGATATCTTAGAAATCTTGGAATAACTTTGCCTCAGGACCCAGTCATACCACTTCTGGGTATACACCCAAAGGACTCCTCACGGAGTCATAGGGAAGTCTCCTCATCTATGTGCATAGCAGCCTTATTTTTAATAGCTAGAAATTGGAAACAACCCAGATGTCCCTCAACTGAAGAATGGATTAAAAAACTGTGACACATCTATACAGTGGAATATTACTCAGCTATCAGAAACAATGAAATCATGCAATTTGCAACCAAATGGATGGATCTAGAGAAGCTCATCCTGAGTGAGCTAACCCAGACTCAGAAGGATGCACATGGCATCTATTCACTTATAGTAGGATTTTAGCTATATCGTACAGGATATCTGTACTACAACCAACACACCAAAAGGAACATGGGACATAAACTTTTTTTCTTTGTTTTTCTTTTTCCTTTTCCTTTTTTTTTCTTTTTCCTCTCTTTTTTGTTGTTGTTCTTTGCTTTTGTGGGTTTGTGTGTTTGTTGGTCTTTTTTTAGTTTTCCCTCCGTAGCAAGGAGACACCTTTCACTGGCAGTACTGCCTCGTAGGCCCCAGGTGTATGAAGAGTCTCTTGGCCCTCATATGACTCCTGATCTGTGGTGAGAGACTGTTATGCAGGGACACTCTACCCCAGAGGAACAAGACGGAAGGGTCAGGAGGTAGAGCATGGGAGGGTGGGGCTGGGAAGCGGGAAAACAGGACAATATGATAAGGATGTAACCTGAAGCAACAAACAAATAAATTTATTAATTAAAAAAAAGCAGGTAACAATGTTAAAACATTGTAAATAAAATGAAGGATACTGCCGTTCAACCTGGTTTTATAAACCTCTAAGTTTCAAAAAAACATAGAGCTAAGGTAAAATACAGGAGAAATGTGGTGTTAACCCATGCCTTTAACTTCAGCAGAGACGGGAGGAGCACCATAGAGTTAGTGGTCTTATAAATTCTAGAGTTACACGGAACAGGGTGGTGAGGGTGCACACCCTTAATCCCATCATTCAAGAAGAGTACACCCTTAATCCCAACACACTAGAGACAGAAACAGGCAGATCTCAGAGCTCAAGGTCAGCCTGATACAAAACAAACTCTAAATAGAGAAAAATTTCGATCCAGGAGTGGTGGAATATATCTTTAATCCCTTCAGATGGGAACCACAGGTCTCTGATCCCAATAATAAGAATGCAGAGACACACACATAGGATTTGGAAGGACCTAAGTTTAAAAGCTACTTACAAAAGGCCTACTCAGTACAAACAAATTGTCCTTTGAGATCTCAAAATATATACACTAAAGCTGGTTTAGCTCCAAAATAACAAAATAATTTCTTCTTTAACCCAGTTTGAAAGATAACACTTTATATATTGTCAAAAAACCAAATTTGCTTCAGGAGAAATATTACCTAGCCCCCCCCCCCCAAAAAAAAAAGAGGGTAATTGTCCCAGAGTTAGGATTAGGGCAGGGCTCTGTTCTTATCTTTCCAGGAGAATCAAAGCATCCATTCAATGAACCCAGGGACAACTGAACAATGGAAACCTCAGCAGAAAACAGAATCAGACACCAAAGAAGACGACTGACCCAGCTGATTCAGCCTGACAGACTCCCTCAATAGCTGTCTCCATCAAAAGCCTACAACCACAAAAACTCAATATCGCTAAGACCGTTCAGCTCTACACAATGCCCCAGCCAGAACCTCAGTAAAGCCTGGAAGATCAGCTTCTGCCTACAAACTTCTTAGGACATCTAAACAGCTGAGAACAGAAGGACTGAACATAAAAGGATTGTACTAACATTTTTAACCATTTTTCCATTTTGGTTCGGGCCCCAAACAGGTTTACTACGACCCAAATAAGAAGGAAGTCATTTTAAGTGTGCGACGTCCCATGCCCAGAGGGTGGGGAGGGTGTTTCTCCCCCCCCCCGCCTTTTGGTTATTTGAAGGATAACTGAAAACTCTGTTATTTAGGGGAAGAGATTACAAGCTGTTAAATGGTCCTGTTTAATGGGTTTTGGAGGTTAGACTCAGGGTATTCCTTCTTTCCCTTTTCTGTATCCTTCTTTCTCTCCTATGTAGGAGTGCACAGACTTGAGAAAAATAAGGCATAGACATAGCACAGGAAGGACCAAGAAGAAGGGACAGATTATTGAATATGCTCTTATACCTTTGTATATTGATACAAAATTAGTAGTATATTTGGCTAAGGTGGTATTGACCATTGTTTATTGTGCAAAAATAAGATTGTATTGGTCTACATCGGTATTGATCTTTGTATATTGATTCAAAATTAAGATTATAGTTGGCCACAATGGTATTGACTCTTGTATATGGACGTAATATTAAGATTGTATTGGGCTACATAGGCATTATCTTTGTATACTGATACAAAATTAAGAGTATATTTAGCCACATTTGAATAGATCTTTGTATATTGATATAAAATTAAAGGTAACGCTTCCTAATTGTATCGTACCTAGAGATACTTAAAAATGAAATGTGAAGCTCTGGCCTCTTGATACCAACCGTCTCAAACTGTTTAGGATAGTTAAGAAAAACAAACTCCTAGTCATGCAAGCATGTCACTTTGTTAGCTACTATGACAGTCTATCACAGATATTCTCTAAGCTACTCAGTAATCAAGTTGTTAAGAGACAAGCAACATTTGCTTATCTAAATACAAGAGATGGATAGGGCATCTTCAAAAACCCCAAGAGATCTGCAGAATATGGCATTCAAAGATGTCTTAAATTAAGATTTTTTTTTTGATATCGAGACATATCAGCTCCTGACAACACTCCCTATTCTACTCCAAGTAGAAGATAAGCATCGAAGAATCTCCAGTGTGAGATGGTTGAATTAGTGGCAAGCCTATCTCTTGGCATGAAAAAACTCCTTGCTTCAACTGCAGACAGACTGCTGTCCAAAAAGGACAAAACTTGGTAGCAGGGAAGTCGACAGCCTAGCTCTGCCAAGACAGGGTAGGTAAGTCCTTCATAATCCCTGCTCTACAATAAATGTCTGTCACAGAAACAGGACCAAAAGGCTGAAGACTGATGCTGGAATGTATGGAGAGAAAATGGGAACTGTCCAGGCAGTCACTGGTTTGTCATTTCTTACTATTAGAAGCTGCAGGCCCTGCACTTCCTATATAATCAGATATATTTATCCCTCTCAGGTCTCTGATGTGGTTGAAGAATAGACAGCTTGAGTGTCATAGTTAAATTTTGAGTTGTTTAGGAATCAAGAGGGCGTTCTAGATCTAAGAAGATGGTTATAATAGTGATGCAAGTTAGTATGAGAGCTAAGTCAGTTATAGAACTTTAAACTCATGGAGATGGTTAGATGGTAGAATGTTAAAGTCAGGGGCCAAATATGTATGAACTGGACATTGGGAAGGTATACTGGGCCATTTAACTCTCATAAATGTGGCATATTTATTTCTGCTGTTTTATATAGTATTTACTGTTATAAGAGAAGGAACCATTTGTTGGACTGAAAGGGGAAGCTTTTGGGGGGGAAGAGGGTGGAAGGGTGGGACAGGAAGGGGGAATATGGAAGGGTTTGTGACTGAGATGTAACTTGAAGAAAAAAAATAAAGTATTTAATTAAAAAAAAAATTAGAAAGCTGTACCTTGTTTCTGTTTTCTATTCATCCTTAATCTCTGTGGATAGCCCAGCATGGAGACTTGGGCCTGTAGTCTGAAATATTTGGGGTGCTGAGCCAGGAGGATCATTCGAGTTCAAGAGCAGCCCAATCACCAAAGATAGACCTATTTAAAAGCAAACAATCAACAACAACAAAAACCAAACCATCCCATGCCTGAAGCTGTTTATTGTTGTCACATATATTTGTAATTCCACCGTTACTTGTGCCACGGTTACTTGATGAGTCTTTCAGTTATTTTTTAAAATATATTAGTTTCTTCCTATTACTAGTTTTGAGGCTGAGGAGCAAAGCAACGATACTAACTATTTAGAAGCCATTGACTTCCTTTTGTTACCTAATGCTTTGTCTGCTTGAAAATATGTGTATTTTTTATTTCATGAATATAATTTGACACACTTTTAATTAGAGCTATGAACTGTGTTATATATAACTTCCTGTATATTTTATTTTCCTATATTTTGTCCTTTCAACCTCACTGACCAGCTCTTTAAAGATTTATTTTCTATTTATCCTTTTTCTTCTTTCTGCTCAGTTTAAAACATCAGAGTTACACATCCAAGTAGATTTATGTTGGGGAGTTTTACACATTCTGCTCAGCTGTGTTTGCCACCATGCAGCCACATGTGACTTGTGTTGCCTCATGATGTTCAGAGAGCTAACCTAGAGACCACAGGGCAGCCAAAACGAGGTAATTACCACAAACCAGGAGATATAAAACAGTGTCCTTCAGATCAATGCAATCAATTAATTTATTGTTGGGTAGGGATGTTTCTGCTAAGGATGGAACCCATCACAGTCTCTCAGATGCTAAACAATCAGTCTGTTATTGAGATATATGCACAGACTCTATTTATTTTGACATTCAACTTCCTCATGGCAAGAAAAGAGAATGATTTAAAGACATGCATGAACACCCGCATAGGCCCGTGCACATATATGTGGTCCATACGCAGACATGTACATACATGAATACATACTGTCAGATTGTAAAGGAAAATTTTAAACTTCCATATTAATCCCTTAAGATGGCAACCATTCATGAAAACACAAATATAATGCAGAAACTCAGTGGTTCATGGTGGTGCTGGACACAAAGAAAGGGAACTCAAAACTGGGGCCCAGAGCCCTCAGAGCATGACTGGATCAAAAGAGAAATGAGAGTCAGAAAACATTAAAAGATTGGCATGTACTCTGCCTGAGTAATAACATGGAGCTAAAATAACACTGGAGCTGAAGTTATGTCAAAAGATATTAAATAGAATCAAGAAAGCTATGGGAGTGAGAAGTGGGAGGAATATCAGGGAGGATTCAGCACAGGCAGGCTACAGCACTTCACTTCCTCTGACTTAGCCCTTTCCTTGAGTAAAAACAAAACCAAGGAACCCATTTAATGCTCCAAATCTGTAGGAGCATGTGTGCATGTGAATGCACACACACATACTTTGTCAAGATAATTAAGAACACAGGCTTGTATGCTGACTAGATATGAGTGTCATTTTGATTCAAAAAAAAAACAAGAAAAATCTAAAGCCTATAGTGCCCTCAAAATTGTTCAGTATGTGGAACAAAATTCAACTCACACACAAGGAAAGAACATTAAATTGTTCTCTGAGTCTAGACAGCAAAGGTGAAAATAAGAAGGAAGTATACAATGAAAGGCTATTTATCAGGGAAAAAATGTATAGTCACCCCACCCAAGGTAATATTATTTTGGTATAAAAATGAGGGAGACAGCATTATCAGGTGGTACTCATAATACAATTTTACCTTAAAACATAAGTAAAAGCTACACAGTAGAGTGTTTATTACACTTTGTATAAGGACAGGGTTAAAAACAATACACATTTTTTTCTGCAAAATTAAACAGTGAAATACTGGCCTGCTACAAACAGAATTCTTTGTTTTATGCTGTTTTTAATTGCATGCATGATCCCTACACTGGGGCAACAGGCCTCTGTGTGCTAGGAACTGAGCTGGGCAAGATCATCACCTTGGAGCCATCTTGCCAGGCTGCTATAGTAGCTCTTCAAGTTAACTGCAGAGTATTTGAAGAATCATTTCTTCATTTTATGTTAGCAAATGAGAGGAGATTTTAAGAAGAAAGATTATGACAGGTTCAGTAAAACTATACAGTGAGACTGTCTCAAAAAAAGCTTAATCAGTAGATTTGATGAAAATAAATTCAATTATATATTCAATGGCTGCCACAACCACTATAGTAGTTATTTTTCCTCATTGCTGTGACCAAACTCCTACCAAAATAAATCAAGAAAGAAAGGGTTTCAATTCAAAGGAAATAGAGACCACCATTGTAGAGAAAGTGTGGGTACAGGAACATGAGCAGCAGGTAACATGGCTGCAGGGAATGAATATCAAGTGGGGCTGATAGCAGAAACTCAGCAGCCTGCTCCCCCATCTCCTTCCTGAGCACCACATCTGGAGCCCAGGTGTGGAGATCAATCACATGAGTCTATGATTACACATTCAAACCACCATGACAGAAAGATAAGGAAGAATCTTATTTTTAGCACATAATTCTGATTGTGCTCAATGAGTTCTTTTTCAAAGAATATAACTTCAGTTTCACTAAGTGGCTGTTGTGTTGTTTTTTTGATTTTTGTTTTTCTTCACCTTTCTTATTTGTTTCTGTTTTGGGAACAAGGTCTCATGTAGTCTACTTTGACTTGAACTCACTGTGGAGCTGAAGCTAGCGTTGAGCTGATCCTCCTTCCTCAATCTCCAAAGTCCTGGGATTGTAGACAGGTGTCTCCATATCAGGCCAGTAGTGGGATTAATGGATGATGGTTCTCAGAGTCTGACTCTCATCTGCATGTTGTAGAGGGGTAAATAAGCAAATGTTAATTACAATGAAAAAGAATTTCCTTGTTAGAAATAACAAATAAAAAGAGAAAACCAAAGTTAATAAAAATACCTTCTAATGCCAAACTTTATTTGGAAGTAGGGTTTGATACCCTACTTTTCAAACCAGTATACCTGCAATAGCTCATTTTGGTGAAGGAGTGTGTAGCAAGGGCCCCACAAAACCCCCGAGGGCCCTGTAGCTTCCCTTAGAATGCCCTGGCCTGGGCATGATCCATGATACCTTAGGCTAAATCAAGTTCCAGGGTAGACAAGTCCAAGCTGTGAGAAGATAAATGGGTGCAACTGTGTACCTTGGGGCTACCATGTGCACTGAGCAGGAAGAGGCTCCTATGGAATAGAAATGATAGGTACCATTGAGCATGGTGTGATGGAGAACTGAAAACAGAGCAGTGGTCCTCCAGGTAAACCAGAGGAGGAAACAAAGGAGCACACCACTGATCCTTCCTTGTAGGTAACTAGTGTTTCAGCTCAGCTCTGAGTCTCCTCCTCCTTTAACGTGTTCTGTAGTTGGGGCTGGAGAGATGTTCTGCTGTTAAGAGTCCTGGCTGCTGCTGCCGAGAACTCACGTTCACTTCTCAACACCCACAGAGTGGCTCACAAGCACCTGTAACTCCAGACACAAAGGCACACTCACACACAACACACACACACTCACAAACACACACTCACATATACACTCTCACAAACATACATACTCTCACACACACTCAGTCATACACATTCTCACAATCACACACACACAAAGTGTTCAATGAAAATGTAGATAATTCAGTTGACAAAGTGGTTCTGTTCTTTCCATAAGATACCAATTCAGAAGTATAAAGGTGAGGATTGAAATTAAAAAAATAATTTTGCAACTTTTCAGTAAAAGTGTTGATTGAGTTTTATCTGTGGATATCCACTTGACAGCTGTCTCTCTTCAGAGCTGAGAGTTCAGTCCTGACATCACACTGCCAGTGAACAGGGCCTGATGCTCAGTTTGTGGGGAATAGAAATGCCAAAGAAACAGGTACAAGGGCAGTACAAGGAAGCAACTGGACAGACCCGAATGTGGGCCACTGAGAAGTACTGCAGGCCTCTCAAAAGCCAATGCCATGGTGGAAAAGAGTTAAGAAGACTAGGGAGGAACGGGCCATTCCAAATCACAGAAAATACAGAAACAAACCAGAGCTGCACACTAAGACAAACCCAAGTCTAGACAAAGCCAGTGATCAAATATTTTAGAAAAACTAAGTACAAGTACAGAAACTATGCAAAATGATAGTAGAAAATTATTTTTCAATTTAATTTTAATTATTTAAAAATATTTGACAATGACAACCCTGGGCATGTATGGGTATTATGTGTGTGCTGGCAAATGTGTGCCATGCACTTATTTTTTTCATTTTCCTATTTATATGTTGATCTCTAAATACCTAAATGTAGAGATAGGTAAAGTTAGTGAAAGATAAATAAAATTAAAAATTAAAAACCTGACAAAAACATGCTGAGTTCAGGTAATTTATTAAATTTCTTTTACTTTTTTTGTAAATGTTTATAGGATTACTTTAGGTACTTGTATGTACAGTATAGAATTTTAGATCTAATATAATTTTGAAAAATTTGACTTTGTTAAATATTTCTGGACTTTGAGTTCTTTCAAATATAAAATATAATTACATTAAAATTATTCATGATCCCAAATTAAACTAACAGAAACCTTTATGATTGGAACAAACTTATTTTGCAGGCCAAATAATAAATTTCTACAACTGACACAATGTCATTGTTGAATTCAATAATTTCCATTTATACCATTAACTCTAAAAAGCCATGGGTGATCTACCTTAGGATTTATCCTTCCTGGCTTCTGATTTCTGATCATTTTTGAACCCACTGTTCTTCCTCAGTGTAAATTTATCTTTCTAAAAAATATAGACTCAGAAATGTTGAGGTCCATTGTTTGCTAAGTTACACTGAATTCCTAGAATAAAAATAATCATGTGTGGTGTGGGTGTGTCTGTGTCTGACTGTGTGTATGTGTATGTGTTTGTGTGATTGTGTTTCTGTCTGTCTCTGTGTGTGTGTTTGTGTATGTTTGTGGGTGTGTGTGTCTGTGTGCATGTGTATGTGTTTGTGTGTGTGTCTGTGTACATGTGCATTTGTGTGTGTGTGTGTATTCCTGTCTGTCTCTGTGTGTGTGTATGTGTGTGTTTATGTATGGTATGTGTATGTGCATGTGTTTGTGTGTGTGGTGTGTGTGTGCCTGTGTATGTGTGTGTTTTGCATGTATGTGTGTGTATGTGTGTGTGTGTGTGTGTGTGTATTTTCTTAATGGTGTCTGCATGCATGCAATGCTTCTGACATCTGAGTGAATATATTTTCAGACATGGTGGTGAATGACACAGGGTGCTCTCAGGCTTGCCTACCCACATCACGAAGCCCTGTGTTTGCTTCTCATCTTCTTGGGGTCTCTAGTTACGGTCATGTAATCAGAAACACTTACACTGTGTAGGTGAAGGCAGCTGAGATCCCTTGGAATAATGGAAGTGACATTAATAACATTAAATGTCATAACTCTTGACAAGCTGATGCAAATGAGTAGCTCACTAAGCAAGCAAGGGAAAGAGAATCCCTGAATATATTTTTCTTTAAAGGGTGTGCAGTATTCAAAAGGAAGAAAGGAAGGAAGGAAGGAACAAATGAACAAATGAATGAATGAAAGAACAAACGAATAAACGAACAAGGGACAGGTAGACAGACTTACTCAGCCATTCAACCAAGATGGAAGCCAGGAATACAACTGAGTCAGCCTTAGTCACATTGCTCCAGTTAGCAAATCTCCCAGCCATAATCATCTTGCTGTAAAGTGTTTGATATTTGGAGTATGCAAATGTTTCTTTTATTTGTTCTTCTTCTTTTAGATTTCACATCGTCTTTCCCTTAATCTTGTTTTTCCCCCCTCAGCCTAATGTGATTGACAGGCAGAGGGACAGGATAAACACTCACAGGCCTCTGCCCTCCTTCTTTCTCTCACTCAGAAACATAACAAAGGTGCCTTCAGCCCTAAATGAAGCAAGTCCTAGCCTCCCTCCTCTGTTGTCACAACAGATTTCGCAGCCCCTTCTGATGTGGCGTCCAGCTCTCTCATCTCCCTGGCCTTGTCAGGAGTTGCCATCATGAAGAAAGGTACACAGTATTTTGAAAGGATTAGACGATAAGACACAACTCAATCCTTTATAAAAGCAAAGCAGAACGGGAAGGAGGGGGCCGCTGGGGAAGTGTGACTCACACAAAGCAAGCCAGCAAATGGGTGGAACTCCTGTCCTGGTGAAGCAAAAGTAGGTGAGAATTACAGCTGACAAATATTTACCTCCCCAGAGGAGGTAGTGGGGTGAAAGCAGAGGAGGGGAATTCAATGGATGCTTGCAACCTATCCCTTTAAAAAGTTTGTATACAGGAGAAAAAGAAAGGAAACCAATATTGTCACCATCTTCAAAGGGAAGAATTAAAAATTAAATAAACAAAGACAGACTTTAGCAAGCTAAGTCCTGAGACTCTGGGGGTAATTCTATACTTTTTTTTTGCCCCCACCCATCCCTAAACATGAGTTCTAAAAGCACAGGAGCCGCAGGATCTGTGTGGCCTTGCCATTCATTGTAGAGGGAGGAGTTATGGTCCCTGAGAGACTCACCTACCTTCTCCCCAGCAGAAAAGGAAGGCTCAGGAAGGGTGGCCCTGTCTGTGACTCCACTCCTTAGGAGAATCCTGCAGCCTCTGGCTTCTTCTTACTGAGCTGAGAATGCATTCTTCTTTGCAGAATAACAATAGGTGAAGTGAGCCCGTGCACAGCATCGCTACAAATAATATAACAGTTTACAAAGCTCTAGGTAAGTTTCATAAGCAGGGAGTTACTGAGATCTGAGAGCAAAACACTCAGTATGCATAGCTCCGGTAGTGGCTGTATCTTTTCCCCCTTGGGTGGGGCGTAACCTCACTGTCTTATTCTATTGGGTAGTCTGAAAAGAATTGGCACACAGGAAATGAAGAGGGAAGAAGTAAGCCACTTCCATCAGAGAATGTATCAGGCTTCTATGTACACAAAGGTTTTCTGGCTGAGAGAATTAAAATTTTAGGATAAAAATCTTATAAAGTGGGGATATAAAAAGATTTGAATTGTCTGTCTTAAACACTGGTTTATAACATTCTATAGAGAAGACATATTTAATGTTTCTTAAATGAAATCTATGGAAATGATGGTAGGGAATGGGGGTGGGAGGTACTACCAGGGCACCTTCTTCTACAGAACTCAATAGGGCCAACTTTGGCCAAGTCATTTGTACAACTGAGAACTTCAAAATCATCTAACAGTGTTGCTGGTGGCATCTTGATGGCTTTGGTCAAGGTTCATGGAAAATGTATTTAGTAGCTTGTTTAAGAATGCTGGTAAGGAGGTATTTACATGTCTTGAGCCACATGAGAGGATAGGGGTCAATGTTAACTTGGACTGCCCCATTTAGAAACATATATCAGGTTGTTGTTTGCAGCTCTGAGTGTGAATTTACACATAGATGAGGTGCTGCACACTCACTGGCTGCCCAGCAACAGAAAGCATACTGGTACCCAGATCTTGTTGTCTATCTGTCACTGTGTAATACAAAGGCTCAAAAATGAAAGCAGAGGGTAATGCAAGGGAAAAGACCAAAATGAGTATAGAATGTGTTCACAAAATTGTAGGCATGATCTAAAGACTGAGGAGATTCAGTGGCCCACTCTACAACAGGCTAACACTGTCAGAGATTACCATGCAAGAGATGACCTTCCTGATTAGTTTTCTGGGATGAACAAATTCATGCCCCACTCCAGTGTTAGACCCAGAAATGAGACCTTCAAGACATCAGTACCAAATGTTCAGGAGAAAGGTCCATGCCTAACGCAGAGAAGAACTGGGTATTATGCAGACTGGAGAGAAACACAGTGAACAAGAAGAGAGTGAACAATGTAGAGGGCTCAGAAGAATGTGCTCTGAGTCCACATAGATCCTCAGAATAAAAACATGGCTCTTTTCTCACTTGACTAAGTACTCAACACTGCAAGGTGATTGTGACAAGTATCTGCGACATTCTTGAGCCTAATTCACATTGGGATGAGGCATCATGTAAAGCCAGTCTGTCTTCATGGGCTAGTACTACAGGAGAGCTGTGTGCTGAAGGGAGTGCATGCATGTGCACACGCAAACATACATAGCTACAGTGTAAAAGGTGAGGGACCCAAGAGAATTTTCCCTGAGAATCTGAGTGAATAAAGACTCATAAATCTGCACAAGAACTTCTGTGGCCACTGTGGTCACCTCATTAGTTTACAAGAGTATCTAATGTAAATTTAGGAGCCACCATGTGGATGACTGCTCCAGTCTGCCACTCTAGGGGCTTTCCTTACTCTCCTGTGAACTACCTTAAAAACCATCAGATATTTGCATTCTTATGCGTGAAAAACTTCAGAAATGAACTGTGGAGGCACTTCTGAAAACAAGGAGATTCTTCGGGAACCCTGAAGCCCCTTTGCTTCACAATGTACTCTATGAGAGCTCCACCAGCCATCTTTTCTTAAAACTGAATATGGTGTGTGGCATGGAGTACCACCTTGTATTAATACCCCACCCCAAGTCGTGTTCTTTTTCTTTTCAAAAGACATGTGCATTATACACACAACAAACAAATTTGAAGTTTAGATTTATGCAACTTTAGCTAATGAGCTGAGCAACAGTAATTCTTAAGCCTAGACCTGTGCACTGCAAGGTTCCAAATCCTAGTTGATGCTTTTCTGTCGAGCTCACAGAAGTATGGCCTCTTTGTGCTAGAATGAAGGAGGACCTTGTTCAATGGTATGACAAAATCCAGGAGTGTGACGTTTGTTTGTTTTCTGCTTATCTCTCTAATACTCCCTCAAAGTTTCAGTGAGACAGTTCCAATAACAGAGCTTAAAACAGCAGAAATTGCAAATCACGTATTTTTTTCTGCTGCAAAGGAGGTTGACACACTATTGAACACTTTAAACCACTTCCTTACCAGACCAAGTCTATTGTGATAGGAAGCAAGGGGTCATCTGTGATCACTTCAGTTAGAGGCATGGTTTGTCACACCTGAGAACAGAGTTCAAACTTCACAAACTAGATGAAGGGAAAAGACATTTTCCATGTATTCACTGAGCAACCAAGGAATATCTATTCCATCAAAAAAAAAAAAACAACAAGAACAACACACACACACACACACACACACACACACACACAATCCCCAAAATCAGAGACAATGTTCCTTCCTGCTATCAGAAAGCCTTCTTCCAAATGATAGCGAGAAAACTACATGGGTAATTAAAAAAAAAATGGGAATGAGACAAATGTGAGGGAGTTTGAGACTGGAGAGTTACTTCTTGGTAGTTGTATAGATCCTGCTTTGTCTCTTCCTGGAGAAAGAATGAGTAACTGGAACTGGGTTTGGAGTGAACTATATGATTCTTTCTTCAAACCCTGTGGTGGAATATGATGACAGGAATTGCAGAACATCATACCCAGGGAGTAAAGTGTTACCTAAGCAACTGGATTTTACACGATGGAGGATTTAGAGCCAATACAGTTAGCCTGGGGACATGGCTAGGGAGTTGTTAAAATCAGCTCAGAGGTGAGCAGGAGGATTCTAAAGAGGCCACATTGTCCAAAAAGAGAGTTGAAGGCAGGTGGGTTTATGCTGAGCCTGGTGGCTGCAATTACAGAATGGCAGCCTAGAGCAAGCCAGGGGCATCCGTCAGAGCCACAGCTACTCACTTCCTGAAACAAGTTGTAATGTCTGTTTATCATAGCCTTTAATTCCCCAATGGAGGGAACAAAGGCAAGTATCAAAACAGAGCAAATTTTTTTGACACTAGGAAGTGAAGCAAGGGACTAACCTCTCTCAATCCAGTCTTTGTTAAAATAAACTCTCGCCTTAGCAGCTCATTGAAGACATCAGTCAAGTCCCACACATTAGCAAGAGGCAGAGCAATGCAAGCCACTGAAACTGCAAAGGAAACAGAGCACAGCGTGAAAGGGGAAGTGATTCCAGGTGACTTTTCTTCTGGGGCAAAGGCAAATGCAGGGGACACATGGATGGATGGAAGACCAGCAGCATCAGGTTGTGCCCAGTTTCATTTGCTGGGCTTTCATCAGTAGGCACAGGGTGTCAGGGTGTGGGAGTGAAGCTGGGAGTTCATGGTAAGGGTGACAGGAAGCTCTCCCTATGTTCTCATTCACAATGAATGATTTCTTCAATTGAAAAATGTATCTGTAGCCATGATCCCTTTAATAAACTTCTACCTCTTCTTGAATCTGTGTCCATGGTATAATAACTAAGAACAAGTTCAACTTGGATTATGGAAAATGTTTCCAACTGTCACTGTCTGCAGTCTGGGTCTTAGGCAACTCTGAGGTAAGCATGCCATGGTCACCTAGATATATGTCCCCAGCAGAATAAAAGGTTAGATCGTGATGGAAACAACCATTTAAACAAGCATGGTTTACAAGATGATATGCTGCAAATTTCTTGTGGCCTTTGGTCTACACATGAGAAGAGAGTAGTCTGCAGATGTCCCATGTTTGACATCTTACCCCATGGGAAGTACATTCTGAGCATTCACACTTGCTGCTGTCTGTGACAAGACTCACAAGTCTTGCTCAGCTAAGGAAAAATGGTGAATAAAGGTGTTTGAACAGGATTCCAAACACAGGCCCAGAAATGCAAAGAACTCAAGCTCATCTCACATTATGAGGACCTGAGTTCACTTCACAGTGTGAAGACTCTGAGCCCATCTCATAATGTGAAGACCCTGAGCCCATCTCATAGTGTGAAGACCCTGAGCTCATCTCACAGCGTGAAGACCCTGAGTTCATCTGGTTTCTGTAGCTATACAAATGTCTTTAGTTCTTACTGGTTCTCTTTCACCAACCTCATCATTTCTGCATTTCCATATCCTCTTCCAAAACCAACCAGTCTTTATGTTCAGCTCCTCAACTACTATCTATAGTTCTACTGTTCATTTGTGATAGAATGAGTCATGAATTCACCCAAACCTAAAGACTCAGTAACCACAGCTTTTGTTCTACTTTCTTTCCAGTAAGTGGCAGTTTGTAAGGCTGCTTAGAGAAGTCTTGTATTGAGGTCTACATTATGACCACACTTTATAACCAGTTGTATACTCAAGGGACCCACAAGTGCTGGATCTGTGCTATTTATTTACAGCCCTAGGAACCCATGCATAATGGCCAGGATTTCAGTGTTTACCTCATGGTGACAGAGACTAGAAGCCACAACTAGGATCCTTGCTTAAAAATACTGTCTTAGGAGCTACCAAGAGTGCTTAGCAGAGAAAGGTGTTTGTAGCCAAGTCTGATGAGCTGAAGACTCACATGGTGGAAAGAGAGAATGGGTTCCTGCAAACTATCCTCAGGCCTCCCCTCACCAGCTGTGCCATGTGGCAGCTTTACCCCCTAAGTCAATGAATAAAAGTTAAAAAAATATATCGCCTCGGACAAATTGTTGACCTCTAATGATTGGCAATTTCAGTGATTTTAAGCAATGAACATTCCAGTATATGAACAGGTATCTGGACCAGTCACTCATATAGGGTGCCTGCCCACCACAGCTCAGGTGGGACAGTCTGGTTCACACAGTGTTCTGTCTTCATTCTTCAAGCTTTCTTTTACCAATCCTATTAGCAAAGAGGGGAAGCCCACAGAAGTACAGTGCTGCTGTTAGGGAATTCACAGTGTGAGTTAAGCCACGGGCTTTGGCAAACCAGACTTTAAACCATTCTCTGACACCTTGGCAGCAAAAAGCCATCATCCAGGCCTTGCTCAGGGAAAGGAAGGGGTCGGGCCATCAGAACTCTCCAGAACAGCAGTGAAGACCACCCAGCCACTCCCTGCTATATCAACTAAACAGATGCAATGTGTTAGCAAAGGCAGTCTTGTGGAGTGAAGATCACCAGCTTCCGTATGACCAGACACATCTCACTATCTACATCCCAGATCCTCAGCTGCAGGCTGCATTAACGATTGTGGAGATCATAAAGACATGGAAGCAGCAAGCTATGTCTGAACATGTAACAAGAAAAAATTAATTGCAAATCAGATGTGCAGTGAATCAGGTGTTTCCACAGAGTTCATCTGTGTGCGTCACATCTCAGGACTTCACTGTGTCCTGGTTCTGAACACACAACACGGGCACTTTCTGTAGTGCAGGTCCCACCACCTGCCAACAGACACTAACTCTGCTAGATTCAAGAGCACAGATGTTATGCACTGCAGTGCTTTTACTGAATAAAAAGGATTCAGATCTTATAGAAACATAACGTCTTCATAATGGAAAGCAGACTTAATATTCACACTGACATTAAGTATCACATCATTATATCTTTCAGTTGTATTGTGATAAAATATTTGATTTTTAAAACTACTGCTTGAGTTACGGGCTTCAATTTCACTTAAAAAAAATATGACAGGAGCTAGGTGAGATGTCCCAGTTGGTAAAAAAGCTTGCCTCATAAGCAGGAACATCCGAGTGAGACACTCAATCCACACACAGGCTGGGGAGCCGAGGAAGCCAGACCCCTAGAGCCTGACCTTTGTGGTGAACTCCTGGCCAAGAGAAAGTCTTCTCTTAGAAGTAAAATAAAATGGTGAGCGATTTCTGAGGAACAACACTGGGATTGCCCTCAGCCCTCCACACACGCACATCTGTGCCCCCTTCCACGCCACTGATTCTGGCTTGGCATAAGGACAGAACTTCCATCAATCTCTGAAATGATCCTAACCATGCTTCAGCCATTTTATACTGTGTATTTGTAGAAGTGATGTTCTTAGTGAGAAGTATCATAAAATAAAAGTATTGGTCGAGTCTGAGAACACTGAAGACTCTTTACCCTTTGCAATATCAAAAATTTAGCAAATATTTAATTATTGTATGAAATAAATAAATATTTTTACCTAAATATGTAAAATGCCCATTTAGGATGAAAATTTGCTTTCAACTTTAGAAATGGTAAAATTATGTTTATCAGTAAGTATTTAATTTATTGGACTTTTTCACATACTTATAGACCCAGGATTGCTTAAGTTTGTCATGTAAAAGGGTCATAGATGAAGAAACATCTAAGTAAATCTGTCTGTGTGCTGAGAGCCTCAAGGCCAGTTGCTCGCTTGTCAGGAGGTGGCTCTGCAGGGTTTCTGCTCATCATGGTCCTTTGGGTAGAAATCCCTGAGTCATGTCCCAGGAGCTGCACAGACTCTTGAGATACTTGCAAGGATCCTAGGGGAGAAAGTGACTCACCCCTAGTCCTGCCTATCTGTCAAATTTGCCTGATTTTATCCTTTCTCTGTTGAACATTCCAGACAGTGTATAAAACTTGCAAGAACACAATACATGTTCCCACAAAACATCAAGTGAAGGTGTAAAACACATGATTCCTGGGTCATGATGATTCAGAAGGAAATCCCAGTAGGGCAGTACAGGTGGGCTTCAGGGGAGAAATCCACCATCCTCCGCTGCTTTTCATTCATGGGTTCTGTATACTTAGAGGCACACTCTGGGATCTCCACCTTTGTGTGTGTGTGTGTGTGTGTGTGTGTGTGTGTATGAATGGTGTGTCTCTGTGTGTTCATATGTGTGTATTTCTGTGTGTATATGTTTGTGTACATGTGTGTGTTTGTGTATCAATGTGTATATGTGTGTAAATGGTGTTATCTCTGTGTGTGCTGCATGTGTATATGTGTTTGTATATGATTGTGTATGTGTGTGAATGGGGTGTCTCTGTGTGTGCATATATGTGTATGTCTCTCTGTGTGTATATGTGCATGTATGAATGTGTTTGTGATTGTATGTGTGTGCATATGTGTGTTGTGTGTATGTGTGCATGTGTGTGTTTGTATGTGTTCAGGT
>CAJQZJ010032670.1:3581961-3610674 GCA_907164525.1 Lophiomys imhausi
CACATACATACACACACACATACATACACACACACATACATACACACACTCCCACTAACATACACACACACTCACACACACACTCACACTCACACACATACATACACACACTCACACTCACACACATACATACACACACTCACACTCACACACACATACATACACACACTCACACTCACACACACACACACTCACGCACACACTCACACTCACACACATACACACACTCGCACACATACATACACACACTCCCACTCACACACACATACACCCATACATACACACACTCCCACTCACACACACACACACACTCACACAAGGCTAACACAGCTCTTTCTGGTAGCCTCACCACCCACAGAGACTACTTTGAAACCCTGACCATCACACCTTTGGCCCCACCCCTGACACATGCTACCCCAGCCTATCTCAGGTTTCCTCCACCCAAGGCGAGGCCCCGTCCCTGTCATCTATCTTCATCGTCAGTGCCTGGTGTTGCGTCCTCTGCCTGTGGTATCAGTCCGCTGCTCCACGGAAGTTCAGCAGGGAACAGATCCAACACCATGAGCAACATGTAAAATCAGCAGGGTCCTGATCTGATTGCAGCAAATAAAAACCACAACTGAATCAGACCCAACAGCAGACTCTTGCTAACGATCAAGGTGACCCCTGATCTGGTGAGCCAGGGCCAAGAGGACCCCTTTAAGACGGGACAGTGAGCCTGTGTCCTTTGAGCGGCTCTTGTTCATAAATCGCCACGTTTTCCTAAGCTGCCACAACTTTACTTGCCGTTAATCCCAAACCGCTTTCTGGTTTGGTAGTTAGCTTTCAAACTGTCAAGACATTACTGTAACTGCGAATGAACTTGATTAAAGGGAAAGTAGCCGCGTGTGCTGGTGATCTGGTTCCGATTTGCTTCTGGAGTGAGGAAAGTGGATGGTGTCAAATCCCAGGGGACCTTCCCAGCAGCTGAGCAGGCAGGATGCCAAACAGAAAGGAGGCTGAGAAAATAAACCTTCCTCCACACATTGGAGGCATAGAAGGGACCATCATGTCCACAGCAGGAGGCTTTCATTGACTCCTGCCAGCATATGGGGGGCGGGTCCTGGGAGAGACTCAGTTTACCCTGAGGAGACTGACATGGGTGTGTGTGGGTCTTTTCATCTACAGTACAGATCAGATGAACATCGTGGTACATTGTACTCAGACTAGAATGGTGTAGCATCTGCCCTGGAGATGTATAGGGATTGCAATAGGAAATTTCCTGCATTAGTTAGAAACATTTTCTTTGTTAGAGTCCCTAAATTTTTTGAATGTAGAGTTGGTCACAGAGAATTCTCCCAAAGCACTTCCCTGAAGCTTGTCCTCATGACATTGTTGGTGACCAGTGAGTGTGTGTGTGTGCCCCTAAGGTTCAAGGGGCAGTGAAGATGACTTGGCTTCGTGAAACGCTGGAGCTCAGTAGCTTCCATTCAGCTGTGAAGTCCACAGTGGGGACTGTGGCTAGGCCTACTCTCAGGCATGGATCTATTGGCCCGACTAGAACACAGGGACAAAATAATTCATGGCTTCCATTTTTGTGGAATGCTGGTCTGTGGACAAAGATCAGACTTACCACCTCACACCTCTCATCCTGTTATTGACACTGGCCCTGTGTGCCACCCATAGAGGAGAAAAGAGGTCGGTCATCGTAACCCACTGGAACACTGCTGGTTTGGAATCAGAAGTAGGCCAGAGGTGAAGTGTTAATACTTTCTGGTATAAAAGTCTGAATATTGCCACAGAAGGGTCTTTAGTCTCACCACTTCACACTGGTGAAAGATTTCAACAAGGGCTTCTTGAAGTAAATTAATTCCAGCATGTAAAACTTACTGTAAAATATATCTTGTTTCCCCTTCCCTTGTGAGTTTGTCCCGACCCCAGCAGTGTCTTTGTAGTAAGCTTCTGTCTTCTGAAAGCAGTTTTCAGACCTGGCCTGATTTGTGTGGTGGGGGTTAGGCACATGGGAAGCTCACACACTCGATTCTGAGGACTGTCTCTCCATTATCCCTTCACAGAGTTTAGAGGGATAATTGCTCCCAGCACATTCCCAAACTGTAGAGGAGCAGCTGATAATGATTCTGAAATCAGGGCCTGTGATGGTCACTTCTATCTGTCAGCTTGGCTGCTCTGTGTTTTCCAGTTATCGAATCAAACACTTGTCTCGGCATTACTGTGAAGGCATTTGTAGATGTGGCTAACATTCACACTCAGCTGACATTACAAAAAGGAAATCATCCCAGGCAATCTGGCTGGGTCAGAATCAGTCATGTGAGAGAGAGGATGGAAGAGATGATGGCATCCCAAGTATGCCCACATTGCCCTGCTCTCTCAAGGGCTAGCCTGCCCCTTTGTTACGCCTGCCTTCCTGCTGGCTCTCTGTTTCTCTGTGGTGGTTTGAATAAGAAACGTTCCCCACAGGTTCATGTATCTGCACACTTGGTTCTCAGTTGGTGGCACTGTTCAAGAAATGCATCATTTAATTTTCTGTTGCTGTGATTTAAAAAAAAATGATAAAAGTCCAAATAAGAGATCGTTCATTCTTGCTTACCTGTCCAGAGGGATGAGAGCTTATCATGGCAGGGAAGCTTGCAGCAAGCAGCAGACATGACAGCCAGAGCAGGGAGCAGAGAGATCACACCCTGACTGGCAAGTGCAAAGCAGAGAGAGTGAACTGGGGGTGACACAGGTTTGAATTCTCCAAGCCTGTCTTCAGCAGCATACACCCCTAAAGCTCCCCAAGCAGCATCACTGACTGGGGACCAAGCATTCAAATGCCCCAGCCAGTAGAGGATGTCCTCACTCAATCAACCACAGAGAGGTTATGGGGTCTTTAGGACATGGACCCTGATTGAGAAAGGATATCATTGGAAGGAGCAGAAAAGAGCATTGCATCCCCAGGAACTAGAGTTGTAGGCAGTGATGGGCTGCTGTGTAGGTGCTGGCAACTAAACCCTGAAACTGCAATTTAATTATTAATTGTATTTATTAATAAGTATAAACTGTAAGATTAGGCCGGTGGAGCAGCCGGCAGCTTGGCAGAGCAACAGGCGGCCTGGCAGGATATCAGCTGATGGGCCTGGCCCGCCTTAACTGGCAGCCTAATTTATCCTGGGGAAAGAGCCCTGGACCAAGGGTGGCCTACACCACCTGCAACCTAAACTCTGTTAACTAATATAAGTAGTTATATTAGGCTAGTAGAATTACCGGCAGCTTGGCAGGAGATTCACCAGAGTCTAGGAATCCAACAGTCCTGGATTGCTTGGACTGGTGGGCTATAAGCTGTCATGGTCCTTTCCCCAATAATTAAATACACCAATACCTTTTAATGTTTCATCACTTAACCCTTAACTGGGCAGACTTTCAATTAGCTACTCTAAGTTAACCTGGATCACCTAATACCAAACTACCATATGCCTGTGATTACCTTCCGGAGTTCTCAAAGAGTCTGTCTCCTTCTGTGACTCTCGGTAGAAAGAGTCTCTGTGTGTGCCCAGAGTTCCTGTCTAATCTCAGGATGTCCTGCCTTACTATACTCTTTTTTCCCAGCTAATTGGCCATCAACGACTTTTATTAACCAATCAAGAGAATGGCTCAGAAGGGGTGGTAACCAGATCTCAACATTGAAGTCAGCCTATCAGAAGCAATGTTATTAGACTTTCCCCAACAGAACCCAGGTATTCTGCAAGAGCAGCAAGTGCTTTTAACCACTCACCCTCTCTCAAGAACCATCTCTCTGTCTCTCTACCTTTTCCATGTGGGTTCTAAGGATTGAACTAGCACCACCAAGCTTGCGCATTGAGTTCCTTCACACACAGAACCACATCTAGGTCCTACACATAACTCTATAAACCTCATACCAAGCTTGGACAGTGAGCTTGACCCACAGAGTCACCACATCCTACAGGTCCCACATATAAAACTTTTAAATGTCATATGCATTTCTGTCCAAAAGAAAAAGGAGGAAGCTTACATTTGCCCTAGAATCCCCTCAACTTAACCTACTTTTCTGGCCTCATTGGATGGTATCCCTCCTTTGTGGACACCTGAGGCCAAAGGCGTAGTATTTGGATGAGGACATGGGGTCTGTGCCCTGTGCCCCTTGGTGTTTCTTAAAGGTGCGACACCTTAGTTTTCATGCAGAGTTTGCTACATCCTACCCCTGGAACCTATGCTTCAACTCACAGCAAAGAAGGCGGAGCCACCAAGGGCACCATCCTGTGATGACACCTCCTCTCCCTGTTTCATGTCTGCAGCAGTGTTCTCTTCTCACTTCTCAGGTTGTACACTCTTGGCTAACAAATTTATCTAAATAATATAATTTCAATATTAAAAATCTCATGGAAAACATGACTATAATATGCATTTAAATAATATTTAATTCTTGGGTTACCTTTTTTTTTTCTGTGCTAGAGCTCCTTTCCAACTTGTGTATGGTAAGCAAGCCTTCTACCACTGCACTAACATGGCGGTTCACCCCTTCCTCTCCTCCACTGGCCCATCCTCTTTCTTTAACATTTGTTTTGAAACAAGATCTCACTAAATTGCCCATGCTGGCATTGAGTTCATTTTGTAACCAAGTAAAATCTTTGGATTTGCAACCTTCCTCGTTCAACCTCCTAAGCCTTTTGATTATAGGCTTATAGGCCAAGCCCTCTTTTTTAATTATTTATTTTTACACACACACACATACAAGTGCTGGCTTGCGGTGTGTAAGTTTAAGTCTCATCATCTGCATTCCACATTCTTGCACTTCACATTTTTCTTATGCTGCCATAAACACATCCCTGCCTTGTTCTGCAAGACATTGGAACCTACCCACCACTACCCCATCCAAATGAGTTCTACTAGAGACTCATTCTCAGACTGCAACTCCTAGGCCTCCAGAGACTTGATGCAAACTCTGCTGTTTTCCCTCATCCTCACTCTCTGATTCTTCAACCACTTCTCCCTTTATATTCTCTCTCTGTCTCTGAGATTATGTGTGTTGGACCATGCCCTACTATCCTCATTACAGTGTTTTATAAATACAACATCAGCTAGCTGGAATCCTACTGGGTCATGTACAGTGTGGAGTAGGAATTATGCTATTCATTTCTGAGTCCACACTGACAGCACCATGCCCAAGAATCATACATCTTCATAGATGGACTTTTAATGATGAGGTAAATACCTGACCCATGAAAGCCCAGGTGATTTGATGTAAGACGGGATAGGACTTACTTTAAAGAATCACCTTCTGGCACAACTGCTTAACTAAATGATCATGCAATCCTAACCACTCTGAAAGGATTTATATTTTCAAAGATAAGCTACATGCTTCCACAAGACCATTTGCCAATTAGACTTTCAGGATGGATTCATCTGTTCTTTGGAAGCAAATGAAGTCCTCCTCCAGAGCCTGGGAAGCTCTTCACAGCTCCCTCAAAGCTCAAGAACTTTCTGGATCTTAAAAGGTTGCCCTTTGAAGAAACAGAGGTAGGTATAGCCCCTGGGGAATGGTCTCACAGCTTAGGACGTGTAACAGGGTGACACTGATGAGGACTCAGACCTTGTTATTACTATTTTGTTGGAGTCTTATATGAAAGGTCACTCTACTTTATTTTATAGCACTTAAACCATTACCTCCTTTCCAACCCTTATTTCTTCTAAGCCCCCAACACTAGAGGGGAAGGGACATAGCTCTCTTTTAACGACTTCCTGCTGATTATGATTTCTGAGTTCTTTGGGGGGCAATACCAAACTTAGGTGTTATGGTATCCAGCACTCCAACAAACCAGCAACAACAACCCAGCAAACATAGCAGCAGGATGGACCAGCAACAGTGTTGGGGAGCACCAGCAGGGAGAGCAGCAACCTCTTTCTCCTTCAGAGCAGCGTCCCTCTATCTGTCTGGGCTCTGGCATTTATCCCCTTCTCAGAATTAACCTTTCTGCAGCTGGCTAAACCATAGCTCTGCTAGCACCCAATTATTGTTAGCAGCTGTGGACAAACTGAAGCAGCTACCCCCACCCCTGTGTCCCACACCTGGGATCATAAGAAAAACATTCACATAAATAACTGGGTTTTTTAAGAAACAAAAACTCTTACCACATCCTGGTTTCCCCAGGCTTTCCTCATGTTGCCCACGGACTATGACTTGGTGTGAGCAGCCTGTCATTGACTCACGTAATTAAGAGGTAGGAAGCGCCTTTGAGACTGATTATATCTTCCTGGTAGAGAAAAAACACACTAAGCGTAACCGGCCTTTGACCAAAATATTTAGTGAATAATTTAAGTTGAGACAAAGCATCTAATTTAAAAGAAGCTAAACTATTGTTATGGTAGAATGCATGTTAATGAGCACACTCTTAACTGATGCACAAGAATAATTTCTCTTGAAACTTAATCTCTTTAAATAATTGGAGCGTGTCCAAGGACCATCATTAAACATTAAGAGGCAAGAGAGAGCCATATGGCCACCTCTGAGGGACTGCAACGTCTTGATGGCACTCCATCTGCACCTGTAATGATTCACTCATTACATCAAGGACATAGGAGATTCAGAGGTGGACGCTTCTGGAGGCAAACTCTGCTTGGAATGGCATGTTGCCACGCATGTTATATGCAGTTACTTCCTTATGGCAGCATGCTCTTGGACCTGGATAGACTTGCTAAGCTTATCACCACACTACGTTATAGATCTACCCGGTAATGTACACCTTCCCTTTCTGAAGAGGGACTCTGTGTCTTCAGGATGACATCATCTGATTTTCAGAATAAATCTGAAGCAAGTGGCCGCTCCTACATTTGTGAGTAACTGGTTTCGAAGTCACACACAGGTTATGCAAAGCTTCTCCTTGGGTGTTGAAATGAAGAGAATCTTCACAGCTGAGCTGGATTTTATTTCCCCTCAAACACCGTTTACTAATATCTATACTCAAAGGCAAAGTAATCACACAGTTAAAATGGACGTGAGACATCAGTTCTGTGTTCTTGAGTTAATGACCCTGTTGCACAAGCCCAAACTCAGCTCAGAGGCTCACTGCATGGTGCTGCCAGAATGTCTGCGGAGTTCAGACTCCTAGTAAGACTGGTGGCATGCCTCCGCTCCCAGCTGTGATATTAGCTACCTGCTAGGAGCTCTGGCTTAGTGTAGGTTTATCTACCTAAGCCTGTAATTTTCCCAACATCAGTCTGTTTTACTACCAAATCGGGTGCAAATTTCCAATTGTCTATGCATTCTACATTAAGTGTTGTGAGTCAGCTGGTGACTGGTCTCATATGACCAGTAAGTGATTGAACACGAACCCAGACCCTCATCTTCCAAACTGGAAATGCCAACATCCCTTGATAATATCATTACAAACATAACAAACTCAGGAAAGATCATTACAGTGCTTTATTAACATAGGCTCTTTGAAAGCATTCCATTAGGACTGAAATTTTATTAAACCCGTGATTACCAATATGTATTATAGTGGTAAATTGTCGTGTGCTGTTTGAATTCACTGAGAAGCTGGCTCTCACAGTGAGATTGCCCTCCCACATTCCAGACCTAAGCATGTTTGTGTCAAGTGCTGCTCCCCAAGCCACCCCCCAACTCTGTGGCACAGAGGGGAGGAGAAGAGCAAGACAGCCCAGGAGTAAAGCCATTGTGTCCTTTATTATAGCCCTCTGGGCTAGTCTTGCATCTCTTCCTATTTAGTCTGCTACCTTGGTTTGCTATATACTTAATAAACTCACTCATTGAGAATAATCTGGTTGTTGTCTATTAATCTCTGGACTACATAGAACAAGTCAATACCTTAACACATATACCTTTTACTTTTCACATAAAATTAATTTTAGATTTTAACCCATATATACATATACATATATATACACATATACATATACGTGTGTGTGTGTGCTATCTGTAAGTAAAAAAATCTGGGGGGCATAGGTAGTAAACACATATCTACACCACTCTACCTTAAGAGACTGTGGAGTACTGCTTGCATTTTAATTATACTGCCTCTTGCATATTTTTAGTTAAAAGTGTATTTTTGCCTGTAATAACTTACTTATAAATTTAGTAGAACCCATAAAGCATTGCTTTTTAAGACATTGCATTTTTACTTCTTTTTTAAAAAAATAATATTTTTAGTATATCCATACTATTTTGATCATATTTGTCTACTCCTGAACTCCTTCTAGACCCTTCACCACCTCCCTACCATTCACCATTCAAGTTCATGTTCCTTCTTGTTCTATTTCTCTCCCCTTCTCCCTCCCTCCCTCCTTCCCAACAAGTTCAGCTTGTATTTGTCTACTACTGTTCCGTGTAGGGCTGACCCTGAAATGTGGTCAAGATACTAAGTGCCAGGCCATTGAAAAGGACCCTTCCCCTCCCAGCAACTATCAAATGCCAGTAGCTCCTCAGCTATGGAAGCGCCCACTTCCGCTTGCTGTGCACTGGGCTTTCCTCTAGCTTGAACTTGCACAGGTCTTGTGCATGCTGCCTCAGTCAGAATATCTGAGTTTGTGTGCACATCTGCCCTGCTGTGTCCAGAAAACACTCTTTCCCCGAGGTCATCCACTGCCTCCAGCTTTTATAGTCCTCCTGCCCTTCTTCCACATAAGTCCCTGAGCCTTAAAGGCATGGATGTGTGGAGGTGTCCCTTTTAGTTCTGAGCTTTCTGTAGTCACTTATTGTTCACAGTGACAATATTTGGGGCTTTGTGTTAACTGCCATCACCTGTAACAAGAAGCTAACTAAACAGGATTGAAGCATGCATTGATCTGAGTCACAATCCACACTACAACATTTAGATCTTTAAATGCCACAAGATTCCCCAACTAGTTGTGGTTGTGACACTGAACAAACCACATGACTTTTGAGCATTTGAAGACCAAGTGGTTTTTGGTGTTTGAACTTGGAGAGTCTTAGGGAAGCTTCTAGATAGGGCAGCAACCTCTTGCAGTCACATACTGTGGAATGGGGCTTTAGATAATGAGCCCTTGATGTAGGACCTCGAAAATTCTAAGTATTTTGACATATAAAGTCAGTTTACCCAGGACTTGTGTTTTTAGCAAAATGAAAACCCCTTACTGACTTAAGGGAAAGCTGATATAGTCTGATAGGTGTGGATCCAAGTAGCCAGGGACACAGTGAGCAGGGGTGTCCATTCCTTCCCCAGGGACCCAGTGAGCAGGGGTGTCCATTCCTTCCCCAGGGACCCAGTGAGCAAGGGTGTCCATTCCTTCCCCAGGGACCCAGTGAGCAAGGGTGTCTATTCCTTCCCCAGGGATCCAGTGAGCAGGGGGGGGGTCCATTCCTTCCCTAGGGACTCAGTGGGCAGGGGGCGTCCATCCATTCCTTCCCCACTCTGGTAAACCTTTTTTATGTTTATTTTTGAGACAAGGTCTCACTATGAAGACTATGCTGGCCCTGAGTTTCACTTTCTTGTTGTTTGTTTATTTTCCTGCTTCTGCCTCCTTAGTACTTTTATAGGCATGCACCACCACACCTAGTCCTGGTCAGGTATTTGTAATTTTCTCTAGGTAATATGAAGGTATAATATCTAGGTACTTGTAGGATTATTAAGCCAGTCCTCCAAGTCTGATTGAATTTTAGAAAAAAAGGGAGAAATAAATAAATAAAAGATTGAAAGCAAAACTGCTCAGGACTCAAAAGGGAGCTCCCCCTTTTGATGCCTGCAAAACCCAGAGTTCACAGGGTCCTTGTGGAGTCTGTCAGTTTATAAGGAGTTGCCATATTAACTGTGTTAGAAGAAGTGACTATGAGTTAGTAGAGAGTTGATGGCAGTCCAATCGTACCATCCTCAGAGTCTAGTGTTCACTCCAGATTCTGTTCCCAGCAGGGAAGGGTTCTGCAGTTCTCCATTCTGGGTGGGAACTGGGGATCCACTCCCCTCCAAGCACACATGCCCAGGCTGACTCCCTTCTCCCTAAATGTGACATCAGAGTTCCCAAGTCACTCACTCACAGTTGCTCATCACACCACCGTTGCCTTCTCCCGGTGTGGGTCAGTTACGTTATTTCACACCACCGTTGCCTTCTCCCGGTGTGGGTCAGTTACGTTGTTTCACACCACCGTTGCTTTCTTCCGGTGTGGGTCAGTTACGTTGTTTCACACCACCGTTGCCTTCTCCCGCTGTGGGTCAGTTACGTTGTTGGCTATGTTCGTGTGCTGTCGTGCACCTCTTACATCTCTAATTTCAGTCTTCTCTCAATTTTCCCAGCGACTCTGGCTCAAGCCTCCCCATGCTGTTGATCCTCAGTCACCTACTCTGTCGGTTATTCCCCACCCCGCCCATTCCGTCTGCTTCTGCTTCTGTCCTCATGAGCCTCTTCCTTCCGCTTGTGTCTGTATTGTGCATGGCAGGAACTTAGCCTGTCGATGTCCTCTGCCTCCTTTCCCGTCTCAGCCACAGGCGTGGGTGACTAAGAGAGCCGCTTGGAGCCTGCTTTAGCTGTATCACACGTGCTGCTGTGTTGCATTTTTGCATCTTTCCTCACAAAGCATCTCTACTTTCCTGTGCTTTAGGAGGATCCTAAATTTATGAAATTATTTAGATCTGCTTGTAGAGCAAGCACCTTTGACAATGAAGGTTTTGTGCCATCTGGATTCTGAATTCTGTTACAAGTTTGAGAAAGGTGATCAAGATTGCTCTGCTTCCTGAGAACCTTGTGGCATCCCAGAACACATGGATCCTCTTGTGGAATACGTGGCAGTGGCCGCATTGTCTTACTGACATTTCTAGGTTCTCTTGAATACGTGGATCTCTACCTGCAGAGTTCACTTCAGTAAATTTCTATGAATTTTTAGTGACTTTTTTTCAAAATTATCTCTGACTAGAAAGCTGAGTGTTACCTGGTCTGGGGCTTGTCACAACAGATTTTAGCAGCTGGTCACTGTCCAGGCTGCTTATGCTCACTATGATCCTGGCCTCTTTAGTCATGCAAGAGTTTCATTTGAGTTCAGGGAACTGTTATGTTCAGTTTACCTCCTACAGCTTTTCTGAGTCTCACGTTAACATTATGTTCTCGGCAAAATTAACTTCATCAAACTTCCTCAATGTCCATTTCTGGACACTGTCCTATTCTAAAATTTCATTGTCCTTGTTCCTTGAGGCACCTACCCATCAAGGCCCAGCAGGAGATGGGGTGGAGAGGTCTACACCAAGAATCCAAACATCACCATTACTTAGCAACATTCTTCTACAAGAAGTCGGGACAAATTCAGAAAACCTGCAATGGGACAGACAAATGGCGGAAATGAACCAGAAAAACTTGTGTGGGAGACCAAGTAGGAAGGGGAGCTGATATCTCTCAAGTATATGTGTCTTGTGGAAACAGAAAGTCAGTAGCCAGGGTGACCACAGGACCACAGGGCTGAAGCACCAATGGGGCTGAGGTGGCTCGAGACAAAACCCAGTGTCATAGTGAGGCTCATGGAGTTGAGGCTGAGCAAGTGCATGGACATTTCAGAGATGGGTCTGTGCACAGCCCCGCAGCACGGGGGCTGCGTGGATGGGCCCAGGAAGTGTCAGAATGAGCAGAGCTATGTCTGTCGAGTTACTTTCCAACCCCAACTGGGAGCTGGAGAGCCAAGATTCAAGGAGAGTTCAAGTGAGGGGTAGAAAGGTGATTGAAGGGGACATGCGGAACTTCCTAGCAGGACATGAGGGCTTTGACCAGCCGAAGAAGACAATGGCTGACAGGCAGCCACCGAGGCAGTCGTATACCATGCTGCAAGTCAGATGGGTTCCCTAAACAGGACCACTAAGTACCCATTAATTAAACTCACCCACAGTTGTGCATAATTACAAATGGCCGCAAAACACATAATTATTCAGTGCTCATCCTGGGTAATTGCCTGCTGTATTTCAGCACTCGATAACAAGCAAGAGGAAATTACCTGATCTGGACACATTTGAGCAATTTTATGAACTTAATTTTGCCAAAAGCATCCCTACTAATCATGAGATTCATAAAATGTCAGCGTTAAAAGGAACTTAAAAACATACTTTGATTATGGAATGCAATCCGGCATTAAAAGTCAGGGTATATTAACTGCTGACCTCCACAGAGCCACTTAGCCAGGCCCTTGAGGTTTCTCAGTCATACTTTCTGAAGCTCGAGATGAGGTAGCTGCAGAGGGAACAGTTAGAAATAACAACTGCTGCTATCACCAGATGTCCCAAACACAACATGGCAGGTGAAGCTATGTTGGGGCTTCTGATACAGGCTCAGGCAAAATGGAGATTTTCTACCAACACAGTGGTCTCTCATGCTGTAACCTTCAGATGTGGCTTTATTTGTTGTCTTTGTTCACTGGACAGTAGAGGATCCCTCAGCACTGAGAGGAAGGCTTCTCTGTCCATGGTATGCACATTCACAAGTCTCATCATTCAGCTGCTTTGGAACCTCTGAGTGCATCAAGGTTTGGGATTCTCAAAGTGAAATTGTTAGAAACATTAGTGTGCAGATTTTGGTAACCACACTTCGCAGTTTGCATTTCCCCTCTCTTATTCTGAAATGAATGCATGGGATGCTGTCTACACTATCCAGCCATGTTGTGATTTCAGTGCTCTCTGTCTCTGTTTCTCTCTCTCTGTTTCTCTGTGTGTATGTGTGTCCATCTGTGTGTGTATGTGTATATGTGTGTATGTGTGTGTGCATCTGTGTGTATGTGTGTGTGCATCTGTGTGTGTATGTGTATGTGTGTGTATCTATGTGGATGTATGTTTGTGTATGTGTGTGTGTGAGTGTGTATATCTGTGTGTGCGTGCTCGCGCACGTGCACATGTGCACATGTCTATGAGTAACTGTAATTCTGGAGGTGAAATGGCAGCTTCTGTCTCTGTTCCTCACACACTGTCTACTTTGGTTTGAGACAGAGTCTCTCTAACTTGGCCACCCAGCCAGCTCCAACAATCATCTGCTGTCACCTCCCTGATGTTGGGATTAGAAGCTTGCAGGACCATGCTTGGCTTTTCCCCCTATGGCTGTTCATCTGAACGCCCACTGTCATCACATGCCCTCATCTCTCTGAAGGCATTTGGACACACAGTGTTTGTGTTCAGCTTGCTGATTCCAATGGGCGAGTAGTGACAACACCAGGTATTGATTCCCTTCTTCTAACTGATAGTGAGGTTGGACATCCGTTACTGTGCCTATGTACACTTGGATATTCCCTCCTGCCAATCACTGACAGCCATTCAGAGCCTCATCAAATGTTACTTTTACTGTAATATCCAGAGCTCTTGACTGCACTTTATGGAGAGAGTGGAGAAAATAAATTTATTCTGTCCTCACAGAAATTAATTTCATCTTTGCTGTTATGTTATTACTACTTTTTTTTTTTTTTACTTGCAGTGTCTCATTTTGCAGCCGAGGCTGACCTCCAGCTTTCCATCCTCAAGTGCTGGGATCACAGGCATGCACAGTGGCAACCAGGTCACCCTTGCTCTTGTACATGACCCACATTTGTTCAGCACCTGGTGCATGCTATCATAACAGTGGATGGAACAAGAGAGAGATTGAAGACTTGGCATAATTTGCTGGAGTACCTGCTGTGTGCCCTGAGTGACCTGCCACTGGGAAATCAATGTGAAGGGTGGGCACAATATATTCCTCACAGCTGGGCCATAAGGACACAGAGAGGGCAGGAGGAACACTGGGGACTAGGTGATCACCGTCATTGGAACACCATCTTCCCCAAGGAATGTGGGGAATTCCTTTACAGGTCTGAGGGTAGGAATGGATCTCAGGGAAGGTATCATGAAAACAGAAACCCAAAAGTGAATTGGTGAGCTCTGCAGGACAAGTCTTGGTACCCAGCAGGAGATATGAGGACTCAGAGGTCTCTACACAGCAAATTACCCATGCATGTAAGTCTGGTGTCAACTTTATAGTTCCTGCAGCCTGAGAAATTTTCAAAACACTTATAGGAAGAAGCAAATGTTTTAGTGCGATTTTTTTTAGAAGGTATTAGATGAGAAATAGAAATATTAAAAAATGGTTTTATTGTTTTATGCACGTGGTCTTTGTCTGCATGCAGGTATGGGTACCACTTATGTGCCAGGTGCCAGCAGAGGCCAGTAGGGAGTATTCATTCCTCTAGAACTGGGCTACAGACTGCTAAGAGCCAACATGTGGGAGCTAGGAATCATACCTGGGTCCTCTGGAAGAGCAACGTAACCACTGAGACTTCTCTCCAGCCCCAAAGAAATATTTTTAATGAATACTAATTAAATTATTTCAGGAACATAATCAGAAGAAAGATTGTGTAAAGTACAAGGTAAATTTCATGTTCCAGTGTTCTTGCCTGTGCTACACAGATTAAGCTTCTGCAGTTCTTTTTGCATTTTAGTGCAGCTAAAGTTTATATGTTTCATATGCATGGAAATAAATTTTCTCCAGAAGAACATCATTCTCATTTCATGAGACTCAAAGTTTTTGATTTTCAGGCTGACTAGCCATTGATTGAATTTAACATGATCTGGATGTCATTCTATATCAAGACTGATCAAAAATTTTTGCAGAAAGCTTCTACCAACGTTTTTTTTTTTTAAGCAGGTATCTGCTTGATATAAAAATATTGTTGTTATTCTGGCTGTCATGACGGTCGTGTGTTCTTTCAAGCCTCTATTCCAAACAAATAGACCTAATATTCAAAGTTGTTGTTAAAAACAGCTGGATTGTCAGAGATTTGTCAGAGGAAGACACAATGAAATTTTGGAGAAATCTTTTTTAATGTTTTCTCTATATGATTCGTAGTTTTCCATCCCCGAGCCAGGGCTGATCTGCAATTGGCTCTGAGTATGTTTTTTTCTATAGGTAGAATTTTTTTTGTTTATTTATTGCTTCAAGTTACAGCTCTATCAAAGTCCCCTCTTTCCACCCCTCCTGGTTCCACCCTCCTACTCTCTCCTCCCTCTTCCACCCTTCCCACTCCTCTGATGTGGAGTGTCCCTACATTATCAGCCCCTCTGAGTTCAACAGTCATATGAGGGCTAAGAGCTTCCTCTTGCACTGGGGGCCAACATGGCACCACTCCTAGGGCAAATTGCCCCCTTAATAGGTAACAAAGTCTATGATCCTGATTCTTTTGGTATACTGGTTGTAGGGTAGTTATCCTGTACTATATGGCTAAAATCCAATTATAAGTGAATAGATGCCATGTGCATCTTTCTGAGTCTGGGTTAGCTCACTCAGGATGAGCTTTTCTAGTTCCATCCATTTGGCTGTAAATTTCATGATTTCCTTGTTTCTGATAGCTGAGTAGTAGTCCACTCTGTAAATGTACCACAATTTTTTTTATCCATTCTTCGGTTGAGGGACATCTAGGTTGTTTCCAGTTTCTGGTTATTACAAATAAGGCTGCTATGAACATAGATGAGGATATGTCCTTGTGGTTTGGTGAGGAATCATTTGGGTGCATACCCAGAAGTGGTGTGGTTGGGTCTTGAGGAAGGGCTATTCTAAGTTTTCTAAGATATCACCAGACTGATTTACATAGTGGTTGTACAATGAGTATGTTTTTATACTCCCGACTGCAACAGCAGTTCACCAAATGTCTCCTCAAACACCGGTGGCAGCAGGTAGATCTAATAAGTCCACAGGAGCCATCATTCGGAGTCAACTCGGCTAAGGCGTTGTTGTTTGGGGGAAAGCAAGATGACAGCCAAGCCAGCACAGCCCTCAGGTGCTCACTGTACTGTATGTACTCTCTACCCCTTCATGTCCTTAGTCACTGAAAACTTTATGGGTTTTTTCTGCATTAAAGTATTTTAAGACAAAGGATATGGGACACACTGCTGTTAGGTTAACACATTGTCCTTAAAGCACTGTGGGTTGTGTGTGAGTGGATAGAACATTGCCAAGCATAGTAAAGGCTGGTGGCTTTTCCACCTTCCTCTCCCAACACCAAGCCTTTCCAAATTGATATGAAGTAGGTAGAACAAGGCAGAGCCCTCAGTCACAGTCCCCCTGACTGAATGGTAGAATGCAGTTAGCCCTGAGGCTCCATACCTCCTGATTTTATACTGGCCTCCAGATCTGACAAATTCAAGTTCCCAATGGTTGCAGTAAGAACTTCTCACTGCAGCCATTTCTAAGAATCCCAGCACCAATGACAAGTTGAAGGAGACTCTTAACCACTGTGTACCCTGACTTGACTCAGGGTTTCCTTGGGGTATTTCTATTGCAAATTAGCATATGGATGCCAATGGGAATATGGGTATCTTTCTTCGTGATTTCTTATTTCCCCTTCCCCTAGCCCTTTAAAGAATATGGACTGAGGAGAGAGACCCTCCTGAGAGCGAAATATCTTTGTTTAGACCCTCCTGATTGCTAAAAACCTCTCTTTACACCCCCTCACCATGTGCAATGGTGTATATGCAAATATGGCAGCAGCTGACTCTGAGTGTACATCAAGTCCTCAGTCTGCATTTCTTTAAGTCAATACAACAGCAGGTGGTTTTGGTTTTGAGCCAAATACATATGGGCATGTCCTGTACCTGGTTGTTGCAAATAACACTCTCCAATGTGGAAATGATCAGAAGCAAAGCATTTTTAAGTACGTCTGTGGGAGCATCAGGTAGGCAGGAGTCTCTGTTAACTTTTCTGTTGCTCTGCTAAGAAGCCATGACCGAGGCAACTTAGAGAAGGAAGCATTCATTTTTCTCATGGTTTAGAGGCACATCAACTGGCTCAGGCACTCAGTGGAGAGAGCACAGCTTCCGCCAAAAGCATAAAACAGAGAGAGCAAAAAGGAGGGAGGCAAGGGTGTAAACTCGCCAAGCTCACTCCTGGATGTGCTTCCTCTAAGGTTCCTCCTCCCCACACAGCACCAGGAAGTGGAAGCTAAGATCCAGTCACCACAGCAGATCACACCAAAGTGAAGAAATCTCCACTGTTGTTTTAAGACACTGCATGGTGGCATTCTAGCTTTGGCACTGGTGGATGGGAGAGAATCTACCAGTTAAAACATTATAAAATGTTCCTGTTAGTCACAGGTGTCGTATCAGACCAGTACGCTTAGTGAATGACCCTGAAAGGACAAGAGGCTCAAGGTATTTTGACTGTGGATTTATAGCATTCCAATTCTCCACAATTATGAAGTTCTCAAGGTTAGTCAGGCAAACTTGTAGAATCTTTCACATGGGCCTGACTTTTTAGGGGAGAATTCAGCTCATTATTCTCACACATGAACACAGGAATGTTTGTATGCCAAACTGTTTACGCCTGCCATCTCAAAACAGAGTAGAACAGCAATGTTCAAGGTTACTAGGATTAGACAAGTGGGTTAGACTGTATTTGAATTTCACGTTGTTGTTGTTAGGTATTTCTTGCATTATTCTCTCAGGATTGAAAGCTCATACTATATTTACATCACAAAATACTGCCAGATGCAGACAGTACTCAACTCCTTCTATAACATGAACGCTATTTTATTATAAGTTACTTAAAAATAAAATGTTATGCAAACTACAACTCTGGTTGATATGACAAAATTCTGAGGAACTAGTTCACTCAAAAAAATGCATTTCTAATAAAAATCTACCTCATTATCCTTAAACTTTATGAAGCATTAATTATGTATAATAAAGTTTTACCTTGTAATCCTTAAACTTTATGAAGCATTAAGCATGCTTCATGGTTTCAATTATATACTAATATTGTTTATAGTTTTTAATCTTTAGAGCCTTGTATAATGGAAAATATTAAAAAAATAAAACTTTGAATTTACATACACACTTGCTTCAGATAAGTTTAATGGGGTGGTCTGTAAGAAACTTTGAATTACACAGGAAATTTTCTTTT
This sequence comes from Lophiomys imhausi, assembly GCA_907164525.1. Taxonomy (NCBI): domain Eukaryota; kingdom Metazoa; phylum Chordata; class Mammalia; order Rodentia; family Muridae; genus Lophiomys; species Lophiomys imhausi. Next base: position 3,599,815 of record CAJQZJ010032670.1, read on the forward strand.
CCTTAAAAATAATTAGATTTGTTATTTATACTTTATAATAGGTTTTATTATTACATCTCTCACATGCAAATGATGCATCTTGATCTTTGATCTCAGTATAGCTTCCTAACCACACCCACCACTCCCAGTGACTCTCTTTCCAAATCTGTCCCCTCCCACTGTCATGTTCTTCTCTTCCTTTCCTTACATTTTTCTCATTTAATAAATAAATGATTAAATTCATTCTTTTTTTTTTTTTTTTTTTTTTTTTTTTTGGTGAGCCACTGAACTTACGAGGGCTGCTTACTGGAGCCCAAATGAGGGATTCAGTGGTGGGAGAGATATAACGTATTTGTCCCAGGAGGAATATCAATTAAGGTATCAATTATCAATCATCAGAATGCCAGCATTTATGCCTACAGTTTGTAGCTGTTTGAAAGGGGCATTGCATAGAAGTGTAGGCTGGGTGGGGGGGCTGAGTATCACTGGTTGTATAGCACATGCTTGGCACCCATGTGACCCGGGTCTAGCAGAGCATCATTTTTAAAAAGCATTACTTCTATTCTGTTGTATATCAATGAACTACAGGCAACCAAAGAACGCTGAGAGTTGGAGGAATACTCTTCTCTAAGAAAGAGCACGCCAATTGGATACCCAATACCAAATGGTTAGGTCTGAAAACATACATACAAGTAACATTATACAGATTAATCAGGTTGGATTTATGAATATAGAAATATATATTTATAAACATATATGTATGTAACAACAATTAATAAAAACAAGAGGCCATTGTTTTTAAAGTGAGCCAGGAGTGGTATATGTGCTGATTTGGAGGGAAGAAAGGGAAAAGGGAAGCGATGTAATTATATTACAATCTCAAAAACTAAAAGGAATAATTCAAATTGAATTATGGGGTGATTCAATTTTAAATGTCACATTTTGGTTTAAAAAGAAATTGGTAGTGTTTTAAGTTATGGGATCTGTGTACAAAAGTACTGGTGGCCAATGGCATAGATCTACAACCTGAGACTCTCCTCTCGGGAGCCTGCTGCTTGGATCCACAGCTTTCTTGATTCTCTTCAAGGACTTGGAGCTGAAGAACTCCTGGGAGTGAAAACCAGCTGTGGTGAGCATGGGCTGGTACACCTGCAGTCCTTCCGGCTCCTTACCAGACAGCATGGGTTCATTGCTCTGACCTACATAGCACCAAATACAGAGTCAACATCACAGACTTCTGTACGCACAGCAGCACATAGTGTGAGTTCTGTGAACTAGAAGACATGTGTCTCTGGTGCTGGTTAACCAGGAAAATAAGCCTATGCACAGACCCTAGGGACTATTAGTCCTCATTGTCATTTTCTGTTGTCACTGTGGGGCTTCATGCTGTACATACCTAGTCCTCTCTATACTCAGTGTTTGCCTTGGAGTTTAGCATGGTCCTAATGGGTTGAAGCCCTCTATCCCTACCCTACTGAAGCCATGAGCTAATAAACAGTGGTCTTTACATTCTTGAGAGATCACCGCTGTGGGAAGCAAGAGACAGTATTGTGACTAAATTTACCAGTATGTTTTATTTGTGCCTAATGATCAGAATAACATCTTTAGAACTCTAGTGGGTAAACTGAATACCATAAAGGGAAAATAATGTTTGGGTGAAAAGAGCTAAGGCTATATCTGACCAGATTTGAGCAGCTTGAAGAAAAAGAGAATGTATACAAATAAGAAATAAGTGGAACACAAAGAAGGCTGCTATATCAGAATTGGAAAGAGGCAGGGAGCCTGTTACTATAACAGCAGGGTCTTCTTGGTAGAAGTTTACTTTTGATACATTTGGTTCCCAACTACTCCTACCTATATTTTCATTCTCAGTTCAAAGTCAAAACTGCAAAAGGGGAGATTTATTCACTTCAGTTTATAATGAGTGTGAACTAATCAGCAACTACAACTATGAACATTCATGGTGCTAGCTGGGGATGCCTCAGTTCCAATGAGCTTTTACATCAGTGAGTGCTATTATGCCCTGGGAAGCCCTCCAAAAAGGAGTCATCTCCTGTTTCTATGCAGATGTCTGTGGACTCACAGACCAGCTCTGAAGGAACTGTTTTTATCTTTCCTTTAAGGAACTGTGTTGCATGTACATACACTCACAGCAAGGATTGTCTCCCCCAAGTCCTATATTGAGAAGTTCTGCCTACTAGACTGAACTTGTCCATGTTTGGAGATAAGGTTTTCATAGATGTCATTAAGCAAAGATGATTGCAAGGCAGCCCTAACCCAAAGTTGGTCTCAGAGGTTACCATGGGGAGATCATATGAAGATTTGCAGGAAGAAGAGGATCACTTACAAGACTAGGAGCCCCACCTTCTCTCACACCCTCAGAAGAAGCCTATGAGCCTGTAACTGACCTCAGACTTCAGTCTCCAAAGCTGGGATAAAATATGTGTCTGTTGACAATGTCATCCTGTAGGTAGCGTTGGATTAAATCTGTCCTAGAATACAGAAACAGAAGCCTGTGGATAACAATGAGCCACTGAACTCTCCATTAAGGTACCATTTTTTGTTTGCTTGTTTGTTTGTTTCTTTTTTTTTTTTTTGAGACTGGGTCTGATGGACCACAAGGTAATATCCACATTTTTGTGTGGCCCAGGTTAATGAACATTTAATGCTACTGCCTCCACCACCCCAGTGAAGGATGACAGGAATGCACAACCAGACCCAGATTTAGCAGCAAATTCACCTAATCATGTAGGAACCCATTTCTTCTGGGATGAAGAGAGTGTTGTTGACACCCCACCATGGTTCCATAAGTTCCTTCTGATTAGTCAGCTGCTGATAATATTGCTCAATTCCAGCCTTTAACATTTGGACAGCAATCTCATCTTCAAATGCCTCTGTTATGCTATGTAACAGCAACAATAGTATGTTGGCAGCACTGACTTAGGGCCCACCTTAGATAAATAAGTCTACTTCTGGTAATAGAAACATGATGTAGATGAGGACATGTGCTGTTTCTTTTCAGCCCAGACTTAGGGCAGTTAGAAATGGACATTTCCCATTTGCTTCATTGAAAGCACAGCATGTTTTATGATGTCTTCTGAGAGATTTGCCTTCTGACCTCTGTAATGAAGTGCACTGGCTTAGCTTCCAGCAATATCTTTAAGTAGGGCATTAAGGAAAGCATGCATTTGAATCAGGGGTCAATGCCGGGCCTCTCAACTTCCACTTAAATTAGAAAGAACAGCTCTGAAATTCATCTCCCATGTTGTGGCATTTCTTTTAAGATATTCACCACACTTTTCTAAATTACAGTTGCCAACCCAAGCCCAACATATTTCTTCCAGAGTACACTTGGCATTTGGAATTACACATTGGGTACTTAATTCCCTTATTTTATGTTTTGAAGTAAAGCAGTCCATTCATTAAAATGCTCAGGAGAGTTGTTCTTCTAACGGCCAGCAAAAACAGGCTACGTAGGGAGGTAGCATCTGTGATGGACTTTCGGTATTTAAGTGGGCTTGGGTTCCGCAGCCTGAGATGTGATGGCAGCCATAAGCTATAGCTGAGATTTGTGTTGTGAATCTTTGTCTTGAAGTATATGCCAACCCTGTAATGATTGACATAATTCCCTCTTGATCTATTTCATTTAACGACTCAGGGTTCCTACACCTGGAACGCTTTGTCCTGGCCCATTTGACATGGTACTGAAGCACAATGGTCTCTGTTGGTTTGAGAGACAATTGGGAAGGACTGAGAGAAGATAAACTTCTTGTTCATTCCATCACAGTCATAACGAATGTATTTCTAATTATTAAAGACTTCAGACTAGTACTAACAAAAGAACTTTCAGTTCCTCTATGGAAATATAGAAGAGGGGTAAACATTTTGTATAAGCTTGGAATTTTCCTTTCAGATGACACTTAGGGCTTGCTTCCTTACATAGACTTTGGGCTACTATAGTAGTCTAAGGCATTAGTCTCATCCGTCTATACCAGATAGAAAGCAAAGAGCAACAACCCCTGCTGACAGATCAGTGTGTGTATTCAGGAGCAAAGAGAATCAAGGAAGATGGAGAAAGAGCTGTCAAAAGCAACAATCCAAGAGCCTCAGGATACATAGAACCTTGGTAAAAAAAATGACTACAAAGATGGGAGATGTCAAATAATGAAGGCCATGATTGCTGGGGAAACGGGCCTCAAAGGAACTTGTGAACAGGGACACACACTCAAAAAGATGTCTGTCTTGATGGCAAGGTAGTGCAAATGATTATCTATGAAGTCCAGATAAGTTTGTGAGCCTGTGATATTTTATGACGCACTCACTATTGACATCAGTAACAATAGATCACCATCTCAGAAATTATGAACAAAATATCACACACCAAATTTATACAGATATTGAGCAAATGACTCCAAAGATACCCATAAAGTGCAAGAAAACATTATTATCAAAACAGAGCTTTCTAGGACGGCTCTCAAGGTGATCAAGAAACATCTTGAGAGTGATGAGTGGAGTAAACAGGGCAGTTGGATCAGGAGATGGAGCCAATGTGAGGGTTGATTAGTTTGTATTACTTGAGCTTCTTACCAGACTCCACAAGAACGATTTTTGAGATTTTAATTGACTTTGACATATATGAGGCAAGAGGAAGCAGGAGAAGGGCCATGAAACTGAGCAGAAGGGCATCCAAGATAGACCAGTCTATTCAAAGAAAATTGTAGGTGTAATGTTCTTGGGGTAATTCATGATGCTCTTCAGTTATTTGTTTATTAAATATTTATTTAAGATATGCACTGATGTATCCAAGGCTGGCTTCCACTTTTCAATGTAGTCAAGGATGATCTTGAATTCCAGATCCTCCAACCTCTACCTCCTGCATTTTGGGATTATAGAATCACACTACCTTGCCTAATTTTCTGCAGGGTTGAAGGTGGATAAGAGGGCTTTGTGAAGACAAGGCAGGGACTCTACTCACTGAGCTCCAATAACTGTCCTGCAGTTATTGAGATCAGGTTAGAAGTCTTTACTCCTCAGGGCTATGCAGTTTGGGAACAGATGCTTTCAACAGAAAGACATAGAAAGAATGTCTGTGTGTGCAGTGCAATCTCAGTATCATTTCAGTAACCTAGGAGCCATTGTGAATGACAGACACAGCATGTTCTGAGAAGGCCTTAAAACAAAGAAAGAATAAATATGAAATAAATAACTTTCCAAAACACTTAGTTTTGCTTTTTGTCAAATGGGTAACTAAACACTAATTGGAGAAGGAGATTTGATAACATTGTAACATAAGACCCATGCCATGTCCCAACGGGTGGAGACGGGGGACAAGGGGCTTCGGTGTCTACAGAAGGTAATCACATAGATGGCGCCCACTCAGACATCCTCAGTGCACTCACCTGCAACAGAAGGCAAAAGCCCAGGGCCCAGTCAGCACCTTTTTCTTGTGTTCTCCTTAAGCCTTTACTCTACTTTATCTTGCCTCTGAACTGTACCATTTGGTGGATGAAGCACCAATGCAGCATTTAGCTGTTACCCTGAGAATGCAATGAAGAAAAGGCAGAAAGGCAGGGAGCGAAAGCAGTAGAGGCAGGTAAGTGACAGAGGAGACGACATCACATCCTAGATGGCAGAGCTGTGACAAACTGGGAGGTCAAAACCCCTGCTTTAGAGTTATGGGGGAGGACCTTGTTGGCATCCGGAAAATCACCAGGGCACACGAGTAACACCTTGTAGAGTGAACCTAAGTACCATAGCTTGAGGAAAGAATGTGGCATCTATGGAAGGCTTAAAGGCTTCCTGTGATGTTCAGAGGGCAGTTGTATACACACAACAGAGCTTGAAGCACAGGGTCCTCTCATTCTCCGAGGAAAACCACGATTACTTGTTTTGTTAAGAAGAACATTGAACATACATCGTAGAGGGAAAATTAATGGACACCACTTTGTTTAACTTAGGAAGCAAGAAAGAAGAATGGAGATACATGAACTTATTAATGGAACATGGGTCTTTAATATACATTTCTAAATCATAGCATAGCTCTCAAATCCTGTAAAACACATTCAACCTCTTACATGTTTGCTTAAGGAAATATACATGAGTGTGTTTATAACAATTTTAAATCCATACAAATGATCTCTGAAGGGAATCTTATAAATGATTCCAAGTACATAAATATCCATATTCTCTTGTAATAAAAATCCCAACAAGCCAGAAAAACATAACTAAGACAAGAGAAGCCCACAACAAGAATATTAACATAGCAGCTAATGAGATAGCTGAGGACATGAGAATGCTTGCTGGCAAGCCCGATGACCTGAGTTCAATTCCTGGGGCCCCATTGGTGGAAGGAGAGAAGAGAGCATTAACATGGACATTTATGATGCTATTCAGACAAATTGTAAGGAAAATTAAATCTCTTCAAGATAAATGTAACATAAAATGAGGTATAAAATATGTAATAATTTATTTGTAAAATATAAGTATAAAAACAAAAAAAAAAATTAATGAGGACTAAGTTTGGAACTGTGGTCAACTCTGGAGACAGGGATTTATACTATAACATCAAAAGCCATGATAGGGACCTTTGTACCATGAGTGAGCTTTCATTTCTAGTTAAGTCTTTGATTGGTAAAGACCTTTGTCATTTGGATGCTCAGATACTTGCCATAGCTGAAGAGAGTCTCTCAGCCTGGTTTGCTCACAGATGATGTTCTCTGTCCTCTCACAGCAAGAAGTGGACGATGGATGCCTTAGGATTGTTGTCATGAAAACATTAATCCCACTCCTATGCATAGTGCTCCATGAGCTAACCGTCCTCTAAATGCCTCACTTCCAAGCAGCTCCACACTGGGGATTCAACATACAGGTTTTGGTGAGGTGTGAACTTTCAGCTCACAGCCACACTTCAAAAATAATTCTCTGCAGATTGAGAGACTGCACAGGGTCAGAGGATCGCCTTTCGAACGGTTTTCAGTTCATCTTGTAATACACAATCACATAGCACTTGCTATGTGCCAGTCAATATTCCAGATGATCTCTGGTCTTGCTTCATAGAGCCACTGTAGAAAATGACCACAAACATGGTGGTATAAAATAATATAAATTTAGGAGGTAATGGCAAAGCACAAAACATCAGGAACCTGTCTCCCCACCTAGACAATAATTGTACTGCAGAAGCTCTCTGACAGAACTGGTTTCTCTTTCAAACAACTCTAGTTCCGTAGAAGACAGAACCTCCAGGGAAAGGCTTGACTGGAACCCCCTTTTTAAAAAATTATTTATTTAGTACTTCAAGTTACATCTCCATCACAGTGCCTTCTTTCCACGCCTTCCAGCCCCTACTTTCCGCCCTCTACCCCCTCTCCCTTCTATCCTATTCCTCTGGGTGGAGTGTCCCTACATATCAGTCCTTTTTACTTCCTGGTACAATAGCTGTCACCAAATGCCTCCAGCCTCCTCCTCAGGGAAGGCAATTGTTCCTGGGTCAGCCTGTACACACCTTTCGCAGGGTGAAGTTCAGAAAGAACCTTGCCCTCTAAATCCTGGGTATCAGTGCTGTTTCTGAATGCAGGGGTGCAAAGAGGTCTGTGGCCATTACTTCTGTAACTCCTTGCAATTTCTGCAAGCCTCCCCTTCCCCGTCTCATGCCGACTCCAAGGTCTCTAAAGGGCCAGGACACTGTTTCCCCCCACATCCTTCACTTCCTGTTTTTCTCATTTGACATCTGAACATTCAATGCTCAACAGCAACGGTTTACAAGAAGAAAATTACAAGCAGGTCGGGATTCAGGCTAAGGAAAAGATGTGGGCTTGGAGAAGTCTTGAGATACTGAGAAATCTTAAGTATATAGCTCAGGTTAATCCTTGATACAGATACAGCTTAGCCTAAACCATAATTTAAACAAGATTGAAATCCCAGCAAAGCTGCATGTGGGAATAGACAGAATCCAATTTCTAGATACACTACATTATTAGATACAATTGTATGATTTTTTTAAAGAAGAATTTTTTTTTTAAGAATCACAAAGCTATAAAGAAATAGGAAAGTGTAAACCAGTCAGGGGAAATAGTAAATCAATGAAAACTTTTTTTGAGAGCTTTCCTGCAGACCTACTATACAAAGACTACCAGACAAAGCTCTTCAGCTTGATAGGATAAACATCATGAGTTGGTTTGGCATGAGAGGAACTATGGGCTTGATCACAAGCACTAAAAATGCCCCTATGAGCAAAATGGAATAAAAACAAAATGCTTTCCTTAAAGACGCTTAAAATAATGAAAGGCCATACTGGTAAAGAGACAGGAAACCTTAAAAGGAATTCTGGAACTTTAACGTGTAACAGAGAGTAAGTTCACCGACACACATGCCATGGGAGTCTCAGGAGGGGGAGAGAAAGACTTGTTAGCTTTCCTTCATGAACACAAATTCTATGGGAGTCTCAGGAGGAGGAGAGACCAACATACATGCCATGGGAGTCTCAGGAGGGGGAGAGAAAGACTTGTTAGCTTTCCCCCACCTTGATGAACATGAATATGAACATCAGGGCAGGGACATGATGCATTTTAAAATCAAAATTTTGCTCATTTGGAGTTGGATTTTTGTGCACGGTGATAAACATGGGTCTAGTATCAGTATTCTACTCAAAAGAGAGGCTCCTGAACTATCTTGAGAAGTGACTCATCACACATGAAGGAGCTTCAGTAAGATTATCGTCTGAGTTCAGTAAGGTTGTTACTTGGATTCTCATCAGGGGCTCTAGAGGCCAGAAAGCAACTGGTTTTCAGTCTAAGTGATGAAGAAGAAAAGCTTCAAATCAGAGTCTCCCAAAACAGTATGGGCTATTGCCACTTACCTTAGTTATCTTCCTACACTTGAAGGTAAAACCCTACTGGTGAAGACATCACATACTTTGGACCTGTTACTTAGAGGAGTTAGCTAGACCTAACTGGAAGCCTCATCCCTGACAACTGCCCTTTATACTCTCTGAAGGTGCTATGCTCATTGTCAAGCGAAAAGAAACTGGTAGCCATATGCAGCTGTAAAGTTCATAAACCACAACAATGACTGTTTGGCAAGATACCCCCAAGGATGCAATAGTTGCACTTTTATATTGGGGATAACCATAAGCTACTCAACTGGACTTAAGACCTACTTGATGAGAGGGAACCCATGCTTTGCGCTGTAAATTTAGTAAACTTTCTATAGCTGGAGAGGTCATAGAGGAGAACCAACTACTGTCATTTCCTGAACTGAAGTAATTTCTAAATGCAGTCTAAATATAGGTAAAATTAAATTAACTAAAAAAAAAAAAACAAAAGAAATTTAGCTGTCAAAACAGTGTTTCAAATATCGGGGGGAAATTAAGTCATTGTTAATTGAGTTAAACCCAAAGCAGTATATTAAGAATAATTAGATATATAACTAAACTCTATACCCACAGATAGGCACAGATTTCACCTGGTATCAGAGAAGCTGCTCTTTGCAAGGGATGGAGATTATTACAGGGATCCACAACTGGAAAAATCACAGAGAATAAGTGTTCCTGGGATGACTAACTGCAAGTGATTCATGTGTAGCTCAGTCCATAGACCTAAGGCTCAACCTCATCTGATGCATGTGCAGCTCAGTCCATAGACGTAAGGCTCAACCTCATCTGATGCATGTGCAACTCAGTCCATAGACGTAAGGCTCAACCTCATCTGATGCATGTGCAGCTCAGTCCATAGACCTAAGGCTCAACCTCATCTAATGCATGTGCAGCTCAATCCCTGGGCCTAAGGCTCAGGGGACATTGTGGAAAGATTGTAAGACCCCGAGGACCAGGACATGGGCTGCCTGATCAGACCCTCTAGACCTGGAAAAGAAAATGCATGTGTAAATTTTCAACATGATTGCCTAAATGGGACTAGCATAGGGCACTACCAGGCACCAGACCAACATGAATTGAGGGAATTCCATGAGACCCTACTCCAAGATGAAGAGTTACAGGTAGTCAATGGCCACTGCTTTCTTCATCGTGTGGCTCTCCTCTGTGTCTCTCCAGAATTCATATTCTTGAAAGGGCAGCTGACTAGAGATCGACAAGAAAGATTTACTAGAAGACCAGAGGTTCCTGTGAATTAGACCATTCTTTCTTCATAACTATCAAGAAGAACTAGTCAGAAAACTAATTAATATCTACTTGAAACAACACTTCATGAACAAGTGTGTTATATAATATAATTAATATAATGCAATATTTAGCATATATAATTATGTAAGAGATAAGTTATTATCTAAATGTAATTTTTTTTAAATTGGTATCCCTAGCTAAAACTAACAAGGGTGGTCTTGGTAAATAATGCTATATTCTGAGATTCTTGGTAGACACAATGTTTATGAGACATACTCTACCATATTACACTTTCCATCTATTTACCTGTTTCCTTCTCACAGCAACACATGCATACTAGACTCAGTCTTCAGAATTCTAGCAAGCTCCTTTGCCTTGCCCTGTTTCATTCCTTGAGTGATCATATCAAGCCCTGGCCCTAAGATTGAAGGAATCTCAACCCTGGCTCTACGTTCCTGATAATCTAGAGTAGCATGTGTGAATGTGCATATATTTACACTCCTGTGTGTGCGTGTGTTTGTGTGTGTGTGTGCCTGTGTGTGTGTCTGTGTGTGTGTGCCTGTGTGTGTGTCTGTGTGTGTGTATGTGTGTGTGTCTGTGTGTGTGTCTGTGTGTGTGTGTCTGTGTGTGTGTGCCTGTGTGTGTCTGTGTGTGTGTATGTGTGTGTGTCTGTGTGTGTGTGTCTGTGTGTGTGTCTGTGTGTGTGTATGTGTGTGTGTCTGTGTGTGTGTGTGTGTGTGTGTGTGTGTGTGTGTGTGTGTGTGTGT
>CAJQZJ010032670.1:3611074-3656846 GCA_907164525.1 Lophiomys imhausi
TGTGTGTGTGTGTGTGTGTGTGTGTGTGTGTGTGTGTGTGTGACTTTATCCTCCATAAAGGAGATCCCTTTGCTGGCCTGCTCTCAATGGCTGAACTGACAATGGGTGGCTATCAGCATTCTCACCCTGTACACTCCAGAGGATCCCATAGTGTGACCCAAGAGGGTGTGGTAATCACAGGTAATCATGCCCATGGGTGCTGGGTTTACAGCTGCAGTTCAAACATTATAGTCATCTGAGAGCCACGATTATCTGCTGTCATGCTTTAATTCTTAATTAGAACAAGAGCCAGTACTCTGACAGGATCAGGGAAGGGATTACACTGTGCTGGTAAGATGAGGCGCTTGTGAGCACCCCCGCCCCCCCCCCCCCCCCCCCCCCCGCTGCAGCCAGAGCCTGGCAGGCCCTCTGAGGAGAAGACAAGAGTCAGTCAGAAGAAATACTAATGTCCCATATGTGACGAGACACTCCAAGTTGTCCTCGTGGTACTCCACGGTCCCAATGCCACAGAAGTCTGGAATTGTGAGAAGTGTTGCACTGCAGGCCATTTGTAGTCTCACTCTTCTGACTTGTAAGCCCCATTGGAGTGACATGGCTGTCATCAGCAGGTTCTTGTTGAGAGTAGAGGGAGGGGCTGATCCTCATTAGGCTGACTACAGAAAATTAGAAAAACTGGGTTCACACAGAGCACAGGAGTCCAAACCTACAATTAAAGAAAATAGTTTGAAACCATGGTGGAGCATTGTTGAAAGCCTTACAAGGATGGGAATCCAATTAACAGGAGTTTAAGAAAGTCTTGAAGAGATTCAATTTTATGATCTTCCTAAGTAAAAATTAACCTGAATAGAGAGCTCTCTGAAAGGTGACATTGATGAAGAGAAAAGTTCCAAGCAGTGTGACTACAATGGGTTCGGACATGACAGCTTCTTGTCCACACAGCCCTTCTGTCTTCAAACTGTGTGAGGTTCACACGGCAGAGCTTTGTAACAGTTGAGACAAAAATACAGATGCATGGCACCCTTTAGATGGAGGGAAAGGAAGAGGAAGAAGAGAGAGGAAATAACCATTTTAGTATCAATTTTATTCCAAAGAAAGAAATGTGAGTTTTCTCTTCTTTTTTTTCTTTCTTTTCTTTTTTTCCGATTGTGGAAAAAAGACATGCAGAGAGGTCAGAGGTCATGCGAAGAGGAGACAGTGTTGTGTAGGAACTGTCACGCATCACCACCCACTCTGACATGCACGGGGCCGTTTGTTGTCTGTCGAACATGCAAATCAGGTGCCTGCTGTCATAGCTAGCAGCCAATATCTGAAAGTGAAAATGAGGCCACCTGTAACCAGTGAATGGAGTGACGGACAGGCATTCAGGCCCCCTCATCTCGGAGGCCATTCACACCACCTTCGAATTGCATATGACATGTAAAAATCTTTTCTTAATATTCACACCCGGGAAGTTTGGGGAATTATGGAGGCTTCAACTGCTGCCTCTAATGGGTTCTCCACGCAGACAGCTGTGACTGGGAGCTGGCTGGGTAATTAGGTGTCCAGGAAGATTTTATGCTATGAATCAGTTAAAAGGGAGAGAAGAGAAAAACTAATAAAGGCAAGCAAAAGTGGCTGGGCTGGAAACTGCTTTAACCCTTGGGTGTCTCTGTTTATTCATAAACACTCCGTGCTTTAGGATCAGCTTCCCAGATCTCTTGTCATTACACCTCTCTGTGTACAGGTTTAATTTGTAAACATTCCCCTGGGTACTGGACATAAACGGCAGCTCATTCAGGCTGCCATCCCAGCAGTGTTGGAAGTGGCCACTCAGCAACAACTGCGATAACGCTTTCCAAACTCATACAGTGGTTCCCAACCCGTGATAATTTTTTTTCTGAAATAAAATCTATGAGAGGTATATTCTATCAAAATGGGGCAAGAGCAGACAATGATAGTGCCTTCATGCAATCAAAGTCTTTACCTTGGGCCTTGAGTAGTAATGTCTATACACCAGATATTCCCACTTGATCTCACATGGGGACATCAACAGAGAGCAGAAAGAACTGGAAGGTAAATTTAAACTGAGAATATAGTTCTTCAAACCTTAGAGCAGTGGTTCTCTTCCTAACTCTGTGCTGTGACTCTTTAACAGTGTTCCTCATGTTATGGTGACCCTCAACTATAAAATTATTTTTGTTGCTACTTCATAACTGTAATTTTGCTACTGCTATGAATTGTAATGTAAATATCTGATATGTAGGATATCTGATATGCAATCCTGTGAAAGGTCATATATCAGATAATCTACATATCAGATGTAGGATGTAATGTAAATATCTGATATATAAGATATCTAATTTTCGACCCTTTGGGGGTTGAGAACCACTGGCTTATAGGGATCCAAAATAGGAGAAGCCTGGCATTGCACCTCTGACTGGAGAATGGAGTAGGAGAAATGCTGCTCTTGGGAATCAACATTCTCTTGTCAAACCTCCAATTCTATGTCAATCTTCCCTGTCAGGGACAGGAACCATGAGTTAAAGGTCAACTAGGCTAGGAGTAGATGTCTGGGTCCATCCTGGGAGTCATCCAGAACTGACCAGGATCAGTGGGTCTCTGGGCTCCTCATCTCTGATTCTTTCCAAGTGAGGTATACCAACAGGACCACAATTCCTTTAAGGAAGCTCTTACTTGAGGGCTTAGACAAATGCAGCAATAGGGACCCTGCCAAGTAACTGTCTCCTCTTACTTCCAGTCTCAGCACCCTCAGTGTGAGAAAGGCAAAGTGCTTATATCTGGCACGTTTTCTTCCACCCAACCAGTATTTCAGAGGGACACAGGACCAGGTCACAGGCACCCATGATGTTTGGAGACCACAGGGTCTAATCCCCACTACTCTGGCACCAACATGCTAGTGAACAGAAACACCAGGCTACAGGAGCAATAGGTGAGTTAAACAAGACGATACGACAAGGTCAATGGGAATTAAATACTGTGGGACAGAAGGGTGAGGGTAATATGGTGTTTTCCAGAGGAGGGCAGGGACACAAGGGGATCTGAAAAGGTTTCTATCTTGTCAGTTGTTTGTAAGAGAGTATTTAATCAAAAAATTTATAACTATTCCTAATGACAGAGAACTTCTCTTAAGGCTATTTTCTTTTTTTTTTTTAAATACTTTATTTTTTTTTCTTCAAGTTACATCTCAGTAACAAACCCCTCCCTATTCCCCCTTCCTATCTCGCCCTTCCACCCTCTTCCCCCCAGAAGTTTCCCCTTTCAATCCAACAGATGGTTCCTTCTCTTATAACAGTAAGTATTATACAAAACAACAGATATAAATATGCCACATTTATGAGAGTTAAATGACCCAGTATACCTTCCCAATGTCCATTTTATACATATTTGGCCCCTGACTTTAGCATTCTACTATCTAACCATCTCCATGAGTTTAAAGGTCTGTATCTGACTCAACATTCATACTAACTTGCAACACACTTTTAAGAGTATCTTCTTAGATCTATAACACCCTCTTGATTCCTAAACAACTCAAAATTTCAATAGTACACAAAAGCCCTTCCAGAAGCTGAGCCTGGGCCTCTCAGATGCAGACAGATGCTGTGTACACCAATTGAAAGCGAGATGGACTAGGAGGTTCGGTAGGTGGGTGGCAGGCGCCCACCCTGGAGTCTGGACTCTGACCTTAGTAAGGCTGTGTGTGGGATGCATCCTGCCTGCTAGGAAATCTCTCCACTCGTGGGTCTTGTAGCTCCTGGTGTAAAGGTGACTTTGGGGCCATGAGTCAAATATCCATTTTCACAGCCAACAAAATTGTTTCAGGTCCAACATGAGGAGAGAGTCACATTCGCAGTTGGCTCCATAACTGGGCACTCTGAGAGAACAGGGGAGTTGAGCTTGTGGGGTTCTGACAACTGATGTGACTCTGACAGATTCACTCACTGATACTTGGTTCTGGGACTTTCCGCAGGAAACCCAGCAGTACTCCTACTCTGACTGCCCTGCCTGAGAACAGCTTCTATACAGCTCCTGGGATCCTCACAGCACTACCAGGCAGCATGTGCTGTCAAGACTCAAGCCTGACCTTGGATGGGGCACCTGAGGGATGTGGCAGGGCAGGCCAGACAAAGAAAGGAGAGATGAGGCAAAGAGTCAGCTAAGAGAGCCTGCAGTGTGTTCACAGTGACAGCTCCACATCAGTTACATTCTCTAGATCTCATCCATGCTAATGTAGTTTAGGGAGAGGCTTAGAAACCACTTGGTTTAGCTTGGGGAAATCATCACTGTTTGCACAGAAATAAAAATAGAGGCATGTTATAATAATGGATTTGGTCAGTTGTTATATGCATTCAAGATTCCACCTGAGGACTTGAGGTCTTGCTAGGGAGAAAGACTCAGTTTTAGAAAATAAAGCCCTGTTTCACCCTGCCTGGACTGTTCACTTGTTCACTTATGTGGAGTAATCAATTTTATTATCAATTCAGAAGAAAAGCATCTGTAATTGTTCCTCATAGCCAAATATACACACGGTCATCAGACTCAACCATGCTAAAGTTGTATATGCGTTCATAAATTGTGTGTGTGTGTGTGTGTGTGTGTGTGTGGCGAGTGGTGTGGTGTGTGTGTGAGGGAGAGAGGGTGGAGTGAGTTGTGCATATGTAGGGAGAAGGAACTTTGAGTGTCCTTGTGGCTGCCTGTGACTTAAGTGATGGACAGGTCTATTTTTAACATTATTATTATTATTATTTTGGCTACCAGGAGCATTTGCTCCTTAGCAGTGAATTTATGCTGAAAAGCTGGCATTTGGGAAATGGGGAGGGGTGTGGAGAAGGGGGCCCCAGAAAGGTCCTGCGTAAAGATTTACTGGTCAAGCCTTCACTGTAGTTCTCATTCCTCACAGGTGGCCATGTGCTCAGAGATGAAGGTGTACACTCATGGAGACTGGTGAGCTCAAAATTCACCACCACAACTGGGAGAGAAAAGTTTTCTTGTGACCCAGGCTTCATGTCTTCGGTGGTTTGAGTTTCTGTGATTTGTTTGGTTAGAGTTTTTGATTCATTCTATGGCTCAGCTGACCTCGAACTCACTACATATTATATATACACGCATATGTGTGTGTGTGTGTGTGTGTGTGTGTGTGTGTGTGTGTCAGTTGGCATTGAATTCACAGCAATGCTCCCTTCTCAGCCTCAAAGTGCTTGCTTACAAGTCTGAGCCAAAATTCCTAGCTTTGTACACAGGTTTTATGTTTTTTTTTATCCTTTTCTAAACAAAAAACAAAAACCAGAATATTCCACTGGGTTTACTGCAAGCAAGTCTCTAAAATCTGAAACAACCCCAGGGAGAAAGGTGCTACTCTGGTCACTCAGATCAGCGAGGCTGCTGTGCTGGTGGTGGCTTGCCACTCAGTTAGTGGTTGATTCTTTGTGCACAGTGTTTGTCAATGGACACTGATACTGGGAGAGGGCGTAGTCTCTCCTGATCCACTTACTTAAAGAACTTTGTATGTATGTGCATTAGAAGGAAAATCTACACAACATGCACTGAGGGATTTTAGTTTTGAACCAGTGACACAGGGAAGACACTTACCTTATACATGTAGTCAGGATGCCTTAGCTGAACACTCAGGGTTATTCATGTGAGCCCTGGAGGAGAAGTCTGTTCTCCAAGCTCACAGCCCCCTTCCCGTCCAGTCCCTCCTGAGGATGTTTCTGAAATTATTTGATTTCCCTGTGGTGTCTGAGCCCAATCTTTATCAGGGATGCCCTACAGCCCAAGCAAACTCTAATTCTCAGCCTGCACTCACGGCTTTGCTTCTCCAGGCCTGGAATCAGCTTAGTTTTGATTCTTACAAGGTGGAGAATGATTTAGTGTGGGATCAACCCTCTGGAATCCATCATGTATTTCTTTAACAAAGTGTCTTGTAAGTAATCTTTTACAATGTCTTTAGTGAAGACTCCCACCCTCTTCTTTGTGAACTAGGGATGCCTTCTCCAGTCTGCTCTGTCTGCTTATAGCTCTGCCTCCTCTGAGGAAGACTGCCTGAACTCACCATACTGAAAACACTTTGTTTGCCACAGAGAGCTCTGGAGGAGTCCTGGGCTTGGGGGCTGTGCCCTTCTGAGTATAGATGGTAAAGGAACAGTTAGGTAGTGTCATTGCCTACAATGGTTCATGGTGTGGACAATCAAGTACAGGAGCTCTGAGGCATGAACCAATCGCCAGGGTTGTTTATGGTAAGACCTGAGCAAGCTGGAGAATCCTGTCAATGTTAATTACAGTTTGATTCAGGCTGTGAAGACAGGGGTTCAGTTTCTTCTGATGCTACAGTGTATTTCAAATGGTGATTCCCCATTTAACACAAAGTAAGCAAGCAATTCTGGGTTATGTTTTAATCAGTGACAGCAAAATCCTAGCAAACACCAGAGTGTTTTGCACCTAAAATGATGCTTTGTTCTCTGTATTAGCCACACATCAAAATTCCAACTAGTTCCAAGAAGCTCTCTAAAGCCCCATCCTCCAGTCACATGTAAATGGCCTAAAATACCGCCATGTCTGCCTGCACCCAGACCCTAGATCCTTGTCTATGTGCATTTCACATTAAAAGACGGCCCTCTCTTCCTCTTGGGAAGTGTCGGCCTTCTATGATAAGAACTGGGGAACTGCAGTTGTGTACAGCATGCAGACTCCAGCACCTCTGTGGCAGCCTTGGGCAGACTAAGAATTTAACCACACGTGGTTTTAAGGAAGGAAAAGACAGACCGCTGTTCACTGTGTAGACGCACTAACAGGGCCATGGTGGGCGCACAGGAAGTCTCTGTAAGAACAGCTGGGAAAACTACCATCTTTCCTAGAGATTAAAGGTTAATGACCCAACTTAATATAAAATGCTGCAACTCAATTCTTACTAGAAAGGGCAATGATTTTGTTAAAACAAGCAAGCAAGCAAACAAACAAGCAGGCAAACCCACAAGGCTCTGAGCCCAAATAATAGCATTTTTGTAGCCAGCATCCATAATGCTATATAGTCTGTACACATCCCAGGAGGATTCTCAGTGTGAGCAAGCTGGCAAGATGCTTGCCAGAATACATGACCAAGTTACTGCCCTGTCAAGCAGTGGCAGGCATTTTGGTGTTTTCATTTTGCTATTATTAGTTATAGTTTCTATTTAGTTATAAATGCATTATTCTTTCCATACAGATTTTTTCTTATTTTTAACAGTTATCATTTTTGTCTTAACAGAATCTGTAGTCATTTTGTGAAAAAGTTTACATTTAAGTTCACAATTCCTTTATAATGACTCTAATTGTTGTGAATAACATACTGATGCATCACCCCATCTTCTTCTCATATTTCAGTCTTACTTGAAGTTGACACTGTAATTACTTTAAAATTTATTTCCAATTGTAAAATATGTCTTTAAGATTAATATTGTTCCAATGTACAATTTTAGAAGCAGCTTCACCTGTGTCCTTCAGGGGAGGCAGGACTGAGATCACTTCTCCTGTCAGCCGAGGAAGCACATTCAGGAGTCTGTGCCAGCCAGGCTGGGGGACATGTAAGCTTTCCACCACACATGCCTACAGCTCAGCATAGTAACACAGACACACACACACGTGCACACACGCATGTGCACACACACACGTGCACACACACACGTGCACACACACGTGTGCACACACACACTCTTCACAGAGAACTGTTCAGTGATGCCTTCCAGTCAGACTGTAGTCTAGAAACCATCTCTGGGTCAGATCACAATGTAAGACATCTCCCCACAATAGTCTATGCCACATAGGGTGCACGACGCTTCATTACTAAAGCTTTCATCTTAGAATACACTGTGGCTTGGAGGTAAAATAAGTGGGCTAAATTTATTATATAATTCTCACTCTATAACTATTATATTGGAATTCTCTAATTGTTTTGAGTATTTCACTTTAAAAAACACCAACTTTCCTCTATTTCTAGTATTTCTTTGGACAAGAAAATATAAAATGTTTTTTTTTCCTCCAAATACCTTGCTGAAAAACTGACTTCCACAGCTTATGGAAAATAACGCTAAAGATAAGAATGAGAAAGAAAACACATTAAAATGAACTATAATAAAGTCCATTTTGTGAGATGTGTACCAGAATTAAAGCCTGGTTTCACTCTTTATCCACTAAATGCATGCTTTGCTTTCATTTTTATGAGGAACAGAATAAGCAGCTAGGAGCCCGAATCTGTTTTACCAAGCCTGCTGGGGTGGGGGTGGGGGAGCTTTGTTAGAGAGGATGGTTTGTGGTCATACTGACCACTGTGGATCACTTTTTAAAGAGCATTCATGCAAACATTTACAGTCATGAAAGGTGTTGGGAAAATGAACACTAATGTCACCAAGTTCACTCCATGTACCCACAGTCCCCCACCCTCTTTCTATTTCAGCAAGGCTGTTTAGATTTTTTACTTCCCCTCCCCAGAAACTTCTCTATCCTGTTTCAAATAGTCTATGCCAAAGACCAAGGAACGAAGCCCTGTATGAATATAAATTATTTGTCAACATATGGTGACGGAGGCTCGAAGTCAGCACAAAAGGCAGGCATTGTGCGCCGTGATGAAGTTCTCAAATTGAAGCTCCATGGTGGCAGCAAGAAGTTGCCCGCGTGCTTCGGAGCTGTGGTGTTTGGTAAAGCGAGAGGCAGCTGCACCAATTCTCCATAATTAGTCAAGGTCAGGCACTGCAAACGCGGACAGTCACCATTTGTCAGCTGAACAACGGAAAGGGACCCGGACCCGAGCATTCTTGGCAGGGAGTGGCTGTGCAGAGGGGCATTGAATGGGGGTGAGACCAGCCTGCCCTGTTTTGTGCTGGCTGGAAGGGGGGCAGCCATTCAGGACAATCCCAAATTTAGCACTGGCATGGCTAACGAATGTCACAAAACACAATCTTGTTTTAAGTACCAGAAGCATATGTTCATTGACACGGCACTACGCTAGTGGCACTTGAACAGGGAGTGAAAGAAGAAATGAGAGAATAAATGCAGTTTTACATATGCTGTGGTTCAGTGTTCGCTCCTCCGTTCAATGGAATAATCTTTTAAGTTACCAATTGATTGAATGTAATCCTTTAAATAAAGGGATGATTATTTTCAAATGAACAGAAGAGACTTGGAATAGGAAAAAAAATCTGCAGAGAATGAAACACTTTTGTTTTACTTTTTGTGTTTAAGACTGCTTTATCTCCAAAAGGAAAAACATAAACCTAGACTCAAGTGATCTGCTAAGCATGTGAAGTTAGACTAAAACACCACTACCTGGTTTAGACCCACGGAGAATGTGCACCACAAAGACACTGCGCATGAACCTCCGAAAGTTAGAAATTTATGTAACAAAATTCATAGTTTATTAAGTAAACAAAGACAAGAAAATCTCTGCTAAAACTGCATCCTACAGAGGTGTGAGATGTGATTATTCTAAATAAAAGTTCGCTCTTCTCCCCTGTCTTCATGCTGTGGCTGACGTTCCCAGTCTGTGCAGTTCTGCTGAGCCCAGGAGCTTCCCAAGCCTGAAACACTAGAGAGCTGGCCTGGTCACTGAGGCTTTTCTGCGGCTGCCACGCCTGTGCTTGTGAGCAAAGGCAGGCTGGCACAGAGGGGACCATGGGGTGAGGGCCTGCTGAGATTTCTCATCAGCTCACTCTTCCTGACTGTAGTTTCCAGGTGACATAGCTTCTTTGGACTCAGGCCCTCATTAGTAGCTCATTATGATGCCTTCTCACAGGTCGGGTGAATCTCAGTCCATGCAGGTTAGAAATTTTTTTCCTTACAGAGGGAGGAAAGCGGAGGCAAAGGATTACTTTAAGAAGTTACTTAGTGGTTCTCACACACTTACACACTCGGTTGGAAATTGCAGAGAGCTTTGCACTAGTAGATGATGCCAGAAAAGCAAGGTCGAGGCCGAAGAACACCTTCACCACCTTTCATTTACACACCCTACAACAGGAGTTCATTGTCACATCACATACAATGCAATGCATCATTGATTAGCCTTTTATCACTGTTTCATTTGGAAATAAATGAACCAGACAAAGATGAAGGGACTCTGTAAAATACTCCCCATTGCTGCTGGTGAGGGAGGTGGATTGTACACTGCACATACATTCTTAAGCTTTCACAAGAAGGAACTGCACATGTGTGTGCACATGCATGCAGAGAGTACGCATAATCATGGGCACATAGTGGACAGGTGTTCTTCCTTTATTCCACCTGGATAAGTACACTCAATTTTTTCCTCTTAAAATTCTATCCTTTTCTCTGATATCTCTCTCTGAGTAGATGATAGGGTATAGATAAATAGATGATAAGTGATAGATAGATAGGTCTGTAGGTAGATAATAGATAGATGACATATATATGTAGATGATAGATAGATAGATAGATAGATAGATAGATAGATAGATAGATAGATAGAGATGATAGGTGTATGGGTGATTGATATAGTTGATAGAGAGATGATAGCTATAAATAGATAATAGATGATAGATATAAATAGTTGATTATAAATAGATGATAGAAAATAGATGGATAGATTATAGGTTAATATGATGAAGATAGACTGATTATAGATATATAGATGATAGATAATAGACAATAAATAGATGATAGATTAATAGATGATGATGAAGATAGATAGATAGATAGATAGATAGATAGATGATAGATAATAGACAATAAATAGATGATAGATTAATAGATGATGATGAAGATAGAGAGATAGATAGATAGATAGATAGATAGATAGATAGATAGATAGACAAATGATAGAGAGATGAAAATTTGAACCAGATCAAAGTCTGAAGTCTGTGACAGGAGGCCTTTCACTTACATCCTTCACAGCTTCCCTTTTCTTCTGAGCCTGTCTGAAGAATGACCAAATCAACTGTGTAATTCGGACAGTCCCTACACATCAATGTAGACTTTCCTCCCAGTGACTTCTTTATTTCTCTGTAGTGCAGTTTATCCTTGGGCATCAGGAACTGACAATTCTATATAATCTTGGCAAATTACTCTTTTGAATTCTCACTACAACGTCCATTCAGTCATCTATTAAAAATGAATCCCTGTATTATTATCATGACTTCCTCACAGCCCTTCCACTCAGACTCAGTTTCTTTTTGGAAGACACACTGTTGCTTCCTCATGGACACCCAGCAATGGTGCAGGTCTCTGCAGAGCTTTCCTGAAAACCCTCTGAGCCAGCCGACTGCAAGGCACCGCCTTGTATCTGCCACTTAATCTACTAGCTGCCCCCATTAAGCAGGTCCCTCATAGTTAATCGTGATAGGAAAGTCATCTACAAAGCTCACTAGGATAGCTACTGTTTCAATTTAGTCCGCCAGGGGAGTGATGGTGGCTGATGTGAGGGTATGACTCAGTGTGCTTAGTGTAACATCATTATGTCTGATTATTTTTATTTCAGCCACTAACACATGCAATTAACACTGTCCCCAAGGATTTAAAGGCAGTCCTATATTATTTTTGATGTTAAATGCTGACTAGAATCGATTACACTAGTGAGGAGAAATATTTACTATCATGTGTTCCCACTCTAAGCCACTCCAAGCCCCTATAGAAGGGAGGATTGGTTTTCTAACCACAAGTGGATTCAGACCGAGCTAACTCTAAGCGGGCACCCGTGCACTGGTTCTGAACAAGGCATCGTGCTCCCAGATTGGTTTCTCTGAATAGAAGCCAGCATATTCCTAATGAAAGGCAACTGGTATTAGCACCTATATCGTACCTTTAAGTTCTTCAAGATGAAAAAAAAAACAACACATTACTTACAATTTCTGATTATAGCGTATAAGATACAGCCACAACCTCTTCAGATTTGCTGATTTTAGACTTGGCTGTGACATTTAAAAAAAAAAAAGTGTTTATAGAATTCTGTATTAGGAACACGTGGTCTGTTCCTTATCCTTACACCTGAGCATGCATTTGCCTCTGTCCTACTGAACTCACTAATGCTGCCTTAACAACAAAAAGAAAAAGGGGCCTCAGTAAAAACCAGTTTCCCTAAATTAAATTTTGCTTTAACTTTTCAAACTAATTTGCCTAATTTTCATATATTAGGTAAAAAAAAAATTCTGAGGTACAGGAATCTGTAAGTTAGTTGCACAGATTAAATTTTCCTTTTTGTCACATAAAGTAATTTTCAGCTATTGAGTATTTTAAAGCTGTAATTATTATCATTAATCTTTTTTTAAAGACCAGACTTAACTTACTTCCTGGTAGTGAATTTTAATAACCACCTTGGAGTCCCTGATGGGATCCTAGTGACCTGAGATAATTAATTCTACTCAGAAAGGACTAGTGTGGTTAATCAGGAGCATGCTGGGAAAATCTTGCAGACCATGTTCCACAGCAAGAGACCCTCATCAGCAACACTGGGATGTGGGGTTTCCACTCTGGAGTTAAACTAAGACTGGACTCTGCTTTGCTCATACAGTGGTCACTGTGGCCATTGCAGCAGGATGACAGTTTGCTACTGTGTCTTTCTCGTGTAAATCCCTGCTAGTTGCATATCTTCACAGAGGACTTGTTGCTCTACTCCACACAGCCACGGTGAGGTTGTATGATAGGAAGGAATGGTGCCTGGTCAGTTGGGAACAGGGCTCTTCAGGCTACAGGCAGCAGAGACAGGCGTTCACATGTCCCAGGCAGCTATGCTGGGTTTTTCCACAGTCGAGTATATGAAACCAAATCTTGCAACTTCCATTAGATATTAACAAGAAAAGGGTTACTCATTAGCATTAAATTGCCACTAAAATTACGTAATCACACATCTTTTTGTCCTCAAGCACTGAAGGAAAAAGACAGAAAACTGTCCCCACTTCTCTCCATCAGACAGCTCCTAATGGTTTTAAGATCCAGTTTCACATCATGTTCAGTAGCAAATAGAACAAAGGAGTCACACAACTAAACAATGTTGTCGCGATTTGATAAAATAACTTCTGCTCAGGTGATGGCACACGTCCCTTGACGTTTAATTCTGTAAAATTATTGCATGGAAAAGTGTTTGTTTATCTCCTGAAACAGTAACTGTAGGCTGCTCATTTGTAATTGTGCCCAACATCTGCCAAATGGAAAATCATAAAAGATTCCCTGGAGAAGCATAAGCAAAAATCAGTATTTTAAATACAAATGTCAATTGGCACTACTGACCCCAGGAATGGAATACAACAAGACCCTTTGCTGAAGCAATCCCTCAATGGTCCAACAGCACCCTCTACTTCTTCCAAGTGGGAAATATTAATCATAACCAGACTGTAGAGTTCTGGTGGTGTGTGTATGTGAAAGACAGTCATGCATCTACTTGTCCCAAAGGACTTCTAAAACATTCCTGTAAGTGCAAAGCTGGCAAAAATCAGTGAGGACCTTCCCAGGAATGCTGCCCAGTAGAGTCTGCCACAAGCTGCTGACTGGACTAGTGGCCAGAAGCCACAATTAAGCGGGATATGGGAAGACATTGCTTTTGCACAAAACACCCCAAAGGGGCTGCAGGTTATGCCTTATTAGCAAAATGTGGAAAATATTAAAATAGCCACAAACCTTACCTCTACAGACCTTCTGCAAGCAGGTCTGCTTTTCCTATCATGGCTCCTTTTGACGGTTCTGGCCCTGATGGTACAAGCTTGTCTTATAGGAATATCATACCACATCCAAGTGTTTGAATAAGTCAAGTCTTCTAGATAAGCATGTTTCTAAGGAAAATACCTGTTCCCAGGTGGCCATTAAAAAAAAACTTGATATATTGATATGCAAAACACAATTTTATTTTGAGTCAAAATTCAGAGATATACACAGACTAGAAGAATTTTTCTGTGTGTTAATAATAACAGATGATATATGTAGCATTCTTCTTATTAAAATGACCATATGATTTAATATGAATTTCTTTATGTGTAAAAATTATAGCTTAAAAATAACCTTATCATGTTTGTTTAAAACGAAAACCATTTATGTTAAATAATCACATGTCCCAAAGTGTTGAAGCACATTTGAATACGGTTCCTTCTGAGAAATGTTTAAGCATGCCATTACTACTGGGTAAAACACACCTGCTTTTAAAGTCTTTGTCCAGAACCTAGAAATCCACCAATTACCTTTGCTGTGGGTTGGCTGCCATCTTGATTCCTCTAGCTGGTGCAAATGCTTTCACTCCCTAACACTGAACATTGTCTGCGCTTTGCAGGATCCCAAGCCCTGTGTCTGGGAGCATCAGGAACAAGCAAATCTCCCTTGCCCTGGCTGGATGACCAAGGAGAGCAGGGAGAGCTGCTTTCAGTCAGCGTCAGGTGTAGGAGTGGAGGGGATACGGAGGTAGAGGCACAGACAAAGTCTGTAGGGCTTGAGTAAGACTGCACATTACAGTAGCCTAATGTCCTCTTGTGTGTATTCAGGTAGTATTGATGTTTGAATACAAGATATATATGTTTTAATGTTTTCTTTTTCATGGTATAATCCGTGTTCCTCTCATACTGCACACACACACACAAACACACACATACAATGTGCTGCAACATTCAACAAATTAAAACAAAAACAAATTATTTAGGCTTTGTGCACTACTAACAAAGAAACAGCCATGTAGAATACGAATTTATTAATACCCCATCCTTACAATGTACCTTGATGGAAAATGTAATTAAATCAGCTTTTTTTTTTTTTTTTTTTTTTTTTACCACATACACAGCATAAATTGTCGCTGGCTCTGCAAGTCATATACAATACATTGTTTGTGCGCACAAGGACAATAGCCTTTGAGGGTAAAGTCTTGCCTCCTCCTCATCTTCTTCCCCCACCCTTCCTCCTGTTCTTTAATCTACAAAAGATCTCCTGGCCCAAACCTTGAAAAATAGAGGTACAATAACAAATAACCTCATTCCCAAGGTACCACCCAGAAATTATCATGTCATTTGCCTCAGCCCTGTGTTCATATAAATGAACCCAGAGCTATAAAATGTGTAGCTTTCAGACTTCTCTAATCTTATGATAGGATGGGACAAATCTCATTCAAGAAGAGAAAGGTGGCGCTACCCAATGCTGACCCTAAGTCCACAGTCTCTCTAGAACGGCAGCTACTACTTCATTCCAGAAAGCTGTGAGAAAATGTCAGACTGGGGCTTAGACAACCACACCGGAGCTACTGGAGTCTTGGGTCCACAGTGTCCACAGTGTCCACAGATGATGCTCTCAGCTGTACTTGGGGACAGAGTTCTTTGACACTGCCTCTTCTTATACACACTAATTTTGCAGTTGGGCCCCTTTCTCAACCCCACATATATACCTGATCACCTCCCCCAAACCCACCTTTAATATCACCAAGAACAATGTCTTCACCACATGGCAGGGTTAGTCATTCAGCCAGTAACACAAACGGTAAGCTTCCTAAATACAGCTACTGCACACTCCCTTTAATGCTGAATCTTTTTAGAGTCCCAAACTGTCCGAAAGGTGCAGCCAGTTTTGAAAGACTCTTTAATCACATGGCAATGTAACAATACAACACAGACCAAGGGCAACACAGCAACACAGCATTCTCTGGTGTTTTCAGGACTGCCTGAAATTGCCAGGAGTTGATAAGCACCTCCCTGGGAGCAAAGGCAGACCAGAGTGATGCTCTGGGCCTGCCACTTGTAACTGCTGAAACACTCTGAGTACCAACCAGCTGAAGCCATCCCCCAGCCTCAGTGGGGCTCTCTCTTGCACTCCTGTAGCCACTAAGTTGCGGGTTTTGTTTTGTTTGTTATCTTGACTTCAAATTCCACGTTTTCTCTGGACTTTACCAGGTATCTTTGTTCTTCTCCGATGGACTGAATGTCCTTTTCTATCATACAGGAGCCATTCTTAAGGAATGCCCCCCCCCCATGGTGCTAGCAATTGTAAAGTGATCTTCAAAACGCACTATGGTAAAAACATTGCCTCCATGAAGAAATATGTGTCACAGTCATGCAACAAACTATGCCATCCCTCCCCTTCCATCCAAACTACTGGCCTGCACAGCTCTGAGCCAGCAAGCAGCCAAACAGGAGAACAAGGTCTCCCTGATGCTCTTCCCCAGAGGACAATGTGGAGTGCCTATCTTGAGTCATTGCTGCTCGGACTTCCAGAGACATGCCAGTGACAGGTAGCCGTTTCACACTGTCATGGGACATGGAATCTCCCAGTTGTGTGGAGAGGAGTTTTCTCATCATCACTGCCCCCCCCATCATATTAAATCTAGGCACATTTTGATTAGTTTACATACAAAAATGTGTGGTCTTTGCCTATACAGGAGCTGGCAGGTGTTAGTATAAATGGCAAGTTTAGGTAGCTAGTCCATGGGATGACATTTGTGGCCATTGAGTGGAGGTATGTGACTGAAATTCTTGAGGTGCCACCCTGCACAAATGCTCATAAGTCTTAGAGAAGATTACATGACTGGTTCAGTTGTAATATATGGATTGGTGTGACATAAAAGGCACCATAAATTATAAGGGAAACCAAATTTCCACAAGGTTGTGCCCTCTTGAATTCCACTTCATTCTCCCCAGGAACCAGGGGCAAGTGATGCTCATCTGAGGGATGTTAGAAGGACTTGCTGAAACTTTGGCCAGGATTGTCAAGGAACTGACCTAACATCAAAGGGTTAGAGTTGTGGCCAAAAGCTTGACTCTCCTCTGGTCGATTTACGCTAAAGCAGTGAAATCCTGGGGCAATACGGTCAGTAATGTTTTCATTGCTTTGCTCTTGCTGATGGGACTAATGAAAACTTCTGGTCCATCATCAAATGACTCATCCTCAAACTATGCAATGAAATAAATCTAGGAATGTGAAACAGAGAGAAAGTTCAGTAGTGGTAAAGACAACCTTTCTGTAAGCAGGAGGACAGCAGGAGGGTGGAACAGGAACAGTAAACAGAGACAATAGCAAACAAGAGTCGCCCTGTAGGCAGACAAGTCTGTGGACACTCCCATCTGGTAAGCTGGGTGGACATGCCAAGACACCGCTCAGGAGGCCAGTGGGGCTCAGCATCACAGTGAGTATGAGTAGACCCTATGAAAAAGCAAGACTGGAACACAGAAAACATAGATGATGACTAAACATGTGATACACACACACACACACACACACACACACACACACACACACACACACACACACATCAACTTTCAGTGCGATTCAACTTTTATCAGGCCAAAGGACAAAGAAAGCTAAGCATCAAAGTAAAAGTCAGAGGAACAATACTTAAGGATGATGGTTGGGATAGGAATGCTGGGACTTCTGCCATATTCTGGGTGATGGTTGTTCACAACTCACAGAGAACTCCTAAGATATACTTTGCTAATATGATTCCATATTATATTGGGTAACAGTAACAATAAGGCCCCTGCTTTATCTGCTTTTTTTAAAAACTGAAAGTCACCTGATAATGAGTTTTGTCTTGTTTTTTTTTTGGGTTTTGTTGTTGTTGTTTGCTTTTTAAATACAATAACAGAGCTAAGTTATCAAGGCTGATCTATGTGGCATCTGTGCTCTCCTCTGCCAGGCTGCTGTGCCTGTGACAGAGTGGGGCTGGATATGTAGCGGTGGGGGCGGCATGTGGGAGTGCTCAGTTAACCTGTGTGTGACAAGGTTATTTTTGTAGCTGTGTCCTGTCTTCCCTCGTGGAGCTGATTTATGGTTCTCAGCCCAGCCTCATCATCATTGTTCTCACCTTTGTTTCCATCATAGTTAATTAAAGGGAAGGTCATTGTCACCTTATGTTTTAAACCTTCTTAACATAATATATCACCCCTGGAACACTTTAATAAGGGGATTTGTGAAGGAATGGTGTAATAGGAAAAAAGTTTACAGCATAATCCATCCTGCTCACAATTACACTTTAGCTGTGCACATAATGAAAGTTAATAAGTAGACAAAATGAAGGGTCTGTCTGGGGACTCATTCAAGTGTTGATTAATTGGCTGTGTGATGTAATGAAACCAGAAGACACTTTGCTTTTGTGAAGTGCAGGCAAACGCGGCCCAAACAAACTCTATCTAAAGGACAACATCGCCTTCCTTTTCTTTGCAAATTGCCACCCTCACACAATATGAAATTAATTAAACAACTGTTTACTGAATGCCTCTTGTGTGCCAGGCACAAAGAGAAATCCAGGCCACAAAGGGTGAAGTGAAGAACAGTGTTCTCCTCAGAGGGGACCTGGGGCGAGTGCTGGTACAGAAACAAAGAAAGGACACATTATTTATTCTGAGAGGGACTCCCGAGCATACCAGAGTTAGTTAAGATTCATAAGAATGACTGAAATGATGTTAAGCATGCCAAGCACATCTACCAAGAAAATGCTAAGTCCTTTCTCCAAAGCCATTCACGCCATTTAACAAACACTAAGAAGTGCTTACTAAACACTGGGGTTGTTCTCAGCATTTTCCAGTGATCAAGTTATTGGTGCCCCTAACATAACTTATAACTGAAGAAACTGAGGCACAGAGAGGCCAGCCAGGAATGCCACCAGAGGTGCCAGAGCAGTTCAGTGGTGGAGCATAGAGGCCAGCCCTGCCATTGCCATCCTCTGGAGTCCAGACTCTGAATCAGAAGACAATGCTGTCTGTCTTGAGAATTAGGTCTTTCAGAGGCTTCAGAGAAACTGTGAGAAGAGTGTGTGTTGCAGAAAGATCTCACAGGACATGGCATCTGCAGCAGTAATCAGGGTTCTGCTGAACAACACAAATCACTTAAGTGAAGACCTGATCATACCAGCAAACATGAGTTACAGTCCCAGGGGAGATTTAGGGGACTATGAAGCAGAGCAGGGAGCCACACTTGTGGAAATGGATCTATAACACTTGTATAACATGTAGGTTTTGAGCAGCCATTGCTGGCTGAGTGTGAAGAAATGTTCCAAGCAGGATCAAGTGTTTGAAGCCTTGGTCCCTGATTAGTAGTTCCATATTGGAAGGTTGTGGAGCCTTATGAGACGGACCTTTGCTGCAGGAAGTGGGTCGCGGGTTGTGGGCCTTCCCCGTCCAGAGCATGGCTTACTTCCTGACCACTCTCTGCTCTCTGGCTGTGAAGCCCTCGCCTCTAGCTGTCACATGCCTGCCTGCCTTGAGCCCCCCACAGCCTGAGTGTGGGCTCCGACTGCATTAAGTTAAAGCCTCTCTCCTTCATGTAACCTCCTGCCTGGCATTTAGTCACAGGGATCAGAGAAGTGACCAATGCAGAACCCATTGCTACAAAGAACATAAAACATGGAGACTGGCTGCTGGAAACTTTTTAAAATTATCGCTGCAATGATTAACCTAATGGTTACACAGATTAGTGGGTTTCATGGTGAAATTTTCATCCAGGCATCCATTAGGCCTTCCTCTAAACTTAGCTGCCCCATGGCACCAGCATCCTTTTCCCATTGCTAATGTCTTCTATGTTGAACTCATCTTTTTTTTTTTTTTTTTGAGTGTCCACATACGAGAAAAAAAAAAAGTGTGAAAGACACCCATTGTTTAGTGGAAAGGGACAGAAAAGGACACAGAGGAGTGTGTGCCAACGGTTCTTCTCTGTGTGGCTGTAGGTTTCTCCTGTCACTTTGAAGACGTTCAGCTGTACTCACTGTCCACCTTGTGCCCCAACTTTCCCACCAGCTGACGCCTCTGTTACTTCACTGTCCTTCCTTGGCGGCTCTTTTGATGTCTGTTTCTTGTCTCCTGCCAGACATGAGGCTTAGAGACTGGAGTCATAAGAGGACACGTTCCAGTCTTAGGCTCCACTGTGAAGTTTGCTGAGGCCTGGTGGCTACAGAGACCAAAAGACTAAATAAATACTGTTGTTTCTTCCCTGGGGCTTTGGGGCCCATTAATAAAGTGGAACTGAATATAGATTTTGATTCCAAAACTGCGCAACTTGAGCAGTGCCCTCATCCTTTCCAAGCCTCTGTCTCTTCAGTAGCAACTTTTACAACGCTATTTATTATTTTTTACTGTGTAAGTGTTTTGCCTCCGTGGGCCCATGCACACTGTGTGAGTTCCTGGGGTCTGCAGAGGCCAGATGATGGAGCTTGGACCTAATGAAGTGGAGTTACAGACACTTGGGAGCCATGATATGGGTTCTGGGAACCAAACCTGAGTCCTCTGTCAGAACTACTTAACTAGCACCATTAACACTAACAACAATAATATGACAGACACTGTGGAGTAAGGGTGTTGTGGTTAAATTAGCAAATTCTGTGCTCTGCACTGCTATATGCTGTGGTTCTGATACGCTTTTCTTTCTCATTTTTTCCAACCATGGACATTTGTCTAAGACTGAGTCAGTCTTGCCCCATGTGTGGTTTTAGCACAATAATGTCTATGATACAAAGAGATGTCAAGCATGTATGAACAGGACAGCAAGCAGACGTGGCATTGTTGAGGTTGCTCTCTGTAGTGCTGTTCTCTGCCACACTGCTGCCCAAATACACACAAGCTGAGGAGCATGGATTTCAGTGAGTTTCATGGGATTAAATCTAATGTCATCAGCTCTCTCTCCACCGACAAAATCACCCAGCCAGCTACTCTTTGACTGTTGGCCCACAGAGAAGCCTGGATAAAGTAGCCAGTACGAGGTACACTATTAAGATGGCCTTTCTTGCCATTTCTTTCTGTGTCCAATCTACCACCAAGTAGCTTGCAGAGGTCCTTCCAGGGACATGACATGACCTTCCCTAGAAAGTGTATAGTGCTAGATTTGGCTACATCACCCACCCCCTTACCTCAGACTCCATGGAAGCTGAGGCTGCCTTATACCCCTTTTTCTTTTTTATTCCCTTATTTTTTATTTCTTCAAGTTACTTCTCAATCACAGTCCCCTCCCTATTCCCCCTCCAGTCCCACCCTCCCACCCTCAATCCCCCATCCTCTTCCCTTTTTTTTTCTTTTAAGTTTAAGGTATATCTTATTTCCCCCTACAGTTTCCCCTTTCAGTCCAACAAATGGCTCTTTCTCTTAAAATAACAAATACAATACAGTACAACAGAGGTAATTAGGCCACAGAAATGAGGGTTATATGGCTTAACGTACATTCCCAATGACCAGTCCATATGTATTTGGTACCTGACTTTAACATTCTACTATCTAAACATCTCCATGAGTTTAAAGTTCTATATCTGACTCAACATTCATACTAACTTGCAACACAATTTCAAAAGTATCTTCTTAGATCTATAACACTCTCTTGACTCCTAAACAACTCAAAATTAAATTATGAGACTCTAGCTATCTGTTCTTCAATCACCTCAGAGACCTGAGAGGGATAAATATATCTGATTTTATAGGAAGAACAGGGCCTGCAGCTTCCCAAACTAAAAAATGACAAACCTGTGGCTGCCTGGACAGTTTCCATTTTCTCTCCATACATTACAGCATCGATCTTCAGTTATTTGGCCCCGTTTCTCTGACAGACATTGATTGTAGAGCAGGGGTTATGAAGGACTTGCCTACCCTGTCTTGGCAGAGCTAGGCTGTCGACTTACGTGCTTCCAGGTTTTGTCCTTTTTAGACAACATTCTGTCTACAGTTGGGCAAGGGGCCTTTCCTCCCAAGAGATAGGCTTGCGACTAATTCAATCATCTCCCACTGGAGATTCTTCGATGCTCATCTTCTACTTGGAGGAGAATAGGGGGTGCTGTCAGGAGTTGATATGTCTTGATATAAAAAAATCTAAACTTACGAAAACATCTTTGAATGCCATATTCTGCAGATCTCTTGAGGTTTTTGAAGAGGCCCTATCTATCTCTTATATTAGGGTAAGCAGATGTTGCTTGTCTCTTGCCGGTTCATTTCTGATTAGCTTAGAAAGTAACTATAATAGGCTGTCATGGTACCTAACTGAATGACTGGCTTGCATAACCATTAGTTTGCATTTCTTAATTATCCTAAACAGTTTATGACAATTAATAGTAAAAGGCTGAAACATCACATTTCACTTTTTTTCTTTACTTCCTAACCCTTCCATCCCATTTCTCTGGGGTGGGGTGTCCTTATATAACAGTCCCTCATCTCAGTTGAGAGGTCGTATGAGGGCCAAGAGCCTCTTCATTCATTGGGGATCTACGAAGCAGTACCATCAGTGAAAAGTGTCTCGTTGCCCGGGAGAGAGAACTACTAAACAAACAAACCAATAAGCATACAATAGATAGAAAAGACTAAAAAATAGAAAAAATATAACTAATATATAAAAAATAAATAAAGAATAAAAATTAAAAATAAGAAGTCTATGTCCAAGTTCCCTTTGGTGTGTTAGTTGTAGTATCGATATCTTCTACTATATAGCTTATGTATACTAACATATCATCTGCAAATAGGGATAATTTGACTTCTTCGTTTCCGATGTTTATCCCCTTGATGTCCTTCAGTTGTCTTATTGCTCTAGCAAGAACTTCAAGTACTATATTGAAGAGATATGGTGAAAGTGGACATCCTTGTCTTGTCCCTGAGTTTAGAGGAAATGCTTCAAGTTTCTCTCCATTTATTTTGATGTTGGCCACTGGCCTGCTGTATATTGCCTTTATTATTTCTAGGCACGGCCCTTGTATGCCTGTTCTCTCCAGAACTTTTAGCATGAAGGGGTGTTGGATTTTGTCAAATGCTTTTTCTGCATCTAGCGAGATTATCATGTGGTTTTTTTTCTTTCATCTTGTTTATATGGTGAATGACATTGATAAATTTTCATATGTTGAACCATCCCTTCATCCCTGGGATGAAGCCTACTTGGTCATGGTGTATGATACTTTTGATGTGTTCTTGAATTCGGTTTGCTAGTATTTTATTAAGTATTTTTGCATCTATGTTCATGAGGGAGATTGGTCTGAGTTCTCTTTCTTTGTTGGGTCTTTGTGTGGTTTAGGAATCAGGGTGATTGTGGCCTCGTAGAATGAGTTTGGCAATGTTCTTTCAGATTCTATTTGGTGAAAGAGTTTGAAAAGTATTGGTGTTAGCTCCTCTTTAAAGGTCCGGTAGAATTCCGTGCTAAAGCCATCTGGCCCTGGGCTTTTTTTTTTTTGGTTGGGAGATTTTTAATGACTGTTTCTATTTCCTTAGGGGTTATAGGGCTGTTTAATCTGTTTATCTGATCTTGATTTAGCTTTGGTAGGTGGAATCTATCAAGAAAATTGTCCATTTCACTTAAGTTTTCAAATTTGGTGGAGTATAGATTTTTTAAAGTAGGATCCAAATATTCTCTGGATTTCCTCAATGTCTGTTGTTATTTCTCACTTTTCATTTCTGATTTTGTTGATTTGTTTTTTCTCCCTCTGTCTTTTAGTTAATTTGGTTAAGGGTCTGTCTATTTTGTTGATTTTCTCGAAGAACCAACTCTTGGTTTCATTGATTCTTTGTATAGTTCTTTTTGTTTCTAAGTTGTTGATTTCAGCCCTAAGTTTGATGATCTCCTGCCTTCTGCTCCTCTTGGGAGTGTTTGCTTCCTTTTTTTCCAATTCACCCAGTTTAGCTGTTAATTCGTTAATATGAGCTGTCACAATTTTCTTTTTGAAGGCACTTAGTGCTATGAACTTTCCTCGTAGCACAGCATTCATTGTGTCCCATAGTTTTGGGTATGTTGTGTCTTCATTTTCGTTGGATTTTAAGAAGTCTTTGATTTCCTTCTTTATTTCTTCCCTGACCCAGTGGTCCTCTAGTAAAGAGTTGTTCAATTTCCATGTGAGTGTAGACTTTCTGTTGATTCTTTTGCTATTGAAGTCCAGCTTTATTCCATGGTGGTCTGATAAGATACAAGGGGTTATTTCAATTTTCTTGTATCTGTTGAGGCTATCTTTGTGTCCAACCATATGGTCGATTTTGGAGAAGGTTCCGTGAGGTGCTGAGACGAAGGTGTATTCTTTTGTGTTTGGGTGAAACGTTCTGTAGATATCTGTTAGGTCAATTTGGTTCATGATCTCTGTTAGACTCATTATTTCTCTGTTGTTTGGCTTCTGTCTTGACGATCTGTCCATAGGTGTGAGTGGGGTGTTGAAGTCTCCCACTATTAAAGTGTTTTGATCGATGTGCGATTTAAGTTTTAGAAGCGTTTCTTTTATAATGTAGGTGCCTTTGCACTTGGGGCATAGATGTTCAATATTGAGATGACCTTTTGGTGGATATTTCCTTTAATGAGTATACAATGCCCTTCTCTGTATTTTTTTATTAATTCAATTAGATGACTATTTTGTTTGATATTAGGGTGGCTACTCCAGCTTGTTTCCTGGGTCCATTTGCTTGGAAAACCTTTTCCTAGCCCTTTTCTCTGAGGTAGTGTTTATCTTCAATAGTGAAGTGTGTTTCTTGTATACAGCAAAAAGATGGGTCTTGTTTACGGATCCAGTCTGTAAATCTGTGTCTTTTTATTGGCGAGTTGAGTCCATTGATGTTGATGGATATTAGTGACCAGGGGTTGTTATTTCCCATTATTTTTGTTTAGCTGGCTCTCTTGTGTTTCTCTTTTGTTTAGTTGCTGTGGAGGTTTCTATTTCCTCTGTTTTCTTGGGTGTAGTTATCTTCTCTGGGTTGGAATTTTCCTTCTAGGATCTTCTGTAGGGCTGGGTTTGTGAGGAGATATTGTTTGAATTTGATTTTGTCATGGAATATCTTGTTTTCTCCTTCTATGTTGATAGAGAGTTTTGCTGGGTATAGTAGTCTGGCTGGGCACCTCTGTTCTCTCAGGGCTTGTAAGACATCTGTCCAGGCCCTTCTAGCTTTTAAAGTTTCTGAGGAGAAGTCAGGTGTGATTCTGATGGGTCTGCCATTGTATGTGACTTGGCCTTTTTCTCTTACAGCTTTTAATATCCTTTCTTTGTTCTCTACATTTGGAGTTTCTATTATTATGTGGTGAGAGGAGTTTCTTTTCTGATCTAATCTGTTTGGTGTTCTGTAAGCCTCTTGGATTTTTACTGGCATCTCTTTCTTTAGGTTTGGGAAGTTTTCTTCTATGATTTTGTTGAAGATATTTCCTGGACCATGGAGTCGGGAGTCTTCTCTTTCCTCTATGCCTATAATTCTTAGGTTCCGTCTTTTCATTGAGTCCTTGATTTCTTGGATGTTGTGGGTGAGAGATTTTTTAGCCTTCTCATTTTCTTTGGATGTTGTACTGATTTCTTCCATCGAATCTTCCATGCCTGAGATCCTGTCTTCCATCTCTTGCATCCTATTTTTCATACTCACATTCATAGTTCCTGTTCTCTTCTCTTGATTCTCCATTTCCTCTTTTAACTCTGACTGTGTTTTTTTTATTGTTTCCATTTCTATTTTCATGTCTTGAATGGTAGTGTTCGTTTTGTACATTTCCTTCTCCATTTTGCTTGTTTTTGTCTGGAGATCTTTCATTGCTTTATCCTTTTCCTTTTCGAGCTGGGTCACCTTGGCTTGGAGCTCTTTAATGATGTTATTCGTTGTTTTGACTTGTAGAATTGTGGCTTCTTTGAATTCCTTCATAGTTTTAAGTTCTTCTTGAAGGGACTTTATCACTTTCCATAATGTAGAATTGTCATCGTTTTCATGTGTTTCAGTTGTAGTGAGGTGGTTCGGGCTGGACAGAAAGCGTTGCTTTCTTTTGTTGGAGACATTTCACTCTGTTTTTTTTTTTTTTTTGTCTCTGGCCTCTGGCCATGTGGAATTTTTTTTTTTTTTTTTTGCTGTCTTCTGGACTTGGGTCCAAAGGGGGCACTGTGGTGTAGGAGTTGCCTTACTCCACCCCTATAAGGAGAGTCATTCAGTCCCACCTCCCAGGTGGGGACCTAATTAATTCAGGTGGCGGAGCTGTGCACAAGTAAGCTCTGATTCCCCACTGGAAGGGCCCTTACTCGTACAAAAGTTCAATATAGGACAGTTTCAAATATCTCACAGTTTGCCCGGGGTTGGTTCCTGTAGGGGGTAAATCTGCAGTTCAGCTCCAATAGCCTTGCCACTCCCGAGGCTTGGAAGCTGGCCTGTGATGTCACAGACTGGGATCTGAAGGGCATTGCAGTGGAGCTACTTCACTTCCACGGGTGGCAACCTTTCCCAGATAATTGGATAGTCTGTGTGAGACCTGGGAGTGCCCAGCAGGGTGGGGATTATCTCTGCGTGGTTTCAGTATCTGCAGGCTGGGTATTAGGTTGGAACTTACCGGGTATTTCTCCTTTTGGGGGGATGCGTTATCCTGATTCCTGGGTCCAGAGGCTTCCTAGAGTGTCCGAGAGTTGTAAGGGGTGTCCTGCCCAGGCATCTTCCGTGGTCCCTGTGTAGCTGGGTGAGATTTAGAAGGGGTCATGCCCTTTGTGCAGTGTCCTGAAACACTTGCCGCCTTGTGACTGTTGACCCCGAAATCAAAATATGTCCGCGCCGGCCGCCGCCATCTTGGATCCCCCTCCATTTCCTCTTTTAACTCTGACTATGTTTTCTTTATTGTTTCCATTTCTATTTTCATGTCTTGAATGGTAGTGTTCGTTTTGTACATTTCCTTCTCCAGTTTGCTTGTTTTTGTCTGGAGATCTTTCATTGCTTTATCCTTTTCCTGTTCAAGCTGGGTCACCTTGGCTTGCAGCTCTTTAATGATGTTATTCGTTGTTTTGACTTGTAAGATTGTGGCTTCTTTGAATTCCTTCATAGTTTTAATTTCTTCTTGAAGGGACTTTATCACTTTCCATAATATAGAATTGTCATCGTTTTCATGTGTTTCAGTTGTGGTGAGGTGGTTCGGGCTGTATGGAATAGTGTTGTTTTCTTTTGATGGAGACATTTCGCTCTGTTTTTTTTTTTTTTTTTTGGTCTGGGGCCTCTGGCCATGTGAAATTTGCTGTCTTCTGGACTTGGGTCCAAAGGGGGCACTGTGGTCACTGTGGTATAGGATTCGAGTTGCCTTACTCCACCCCTATAAGGAGAGTCATTCAGTCCCGCCTCCCAGGTGGGGACCTAATTAATTCAGGTGGCGGAGCTGTTTACAAGTAAGCTCTGATTCCCCGCTAGAAGGGCCTGTACTAGTACATAAGAGCAATATATGACCGTTTCAAATATCTCGCAGTTTTCCCGGTGTTGGTTCCTGTAGCGGGTAAGTCTGAGTTCAGCTGCAGTAGCCTTGCTGCTCCCGCAGCTTGAAAACTGGCCAGTTACATCACAGACTGTGATCTGTGGTCTGAAGGCACTTTGCAGGGATCTCCCGCTCACTTCCAAGGGTTGCAACCTTTCACTAGATAATTGGATGGTCTGTGTGAGACCTGGGAGTGCCCAGCAGGGTGGGGATTATCTGTGCATGGTTTCTGAATCTGCTGGCTGGGTATTAGGTTGGAACTTACCAGGGATTTCTCCTTTTGGGGGGATGGTTTATCCCAATTCCCGGGTCCAGAGGCTTCCTAGCGTGTC
Source organism: Lophiomys imhausi (assembly GCA_907164525.1). Lineage (NCBI taxonomy): Eukaryota > Metazoa > Chordata > Mammalia > Rodentia > Muridae > Lophiomys > Lophiomys imhausi. The sequence goes on from CAJQZJ010032670.1 coordinate 3,638,461, forward strand.
CAAGAGTTTGAAGGGGTGTCCTGCCCAGGCATCTTCCGTGGTCCCTGTGTAGCTGGGTGAGATTTAGAAGGGGTTGTGCCCTTTTTACAGCGTCCTCGAACACTTGCCGCCTTGTGATTGTTGACCCCGAAATCAAAATACGTCCGCGCCGGCTGCCGCCATCTTGGATCCCACCTATACCCCTTTTTCTTTAATTTCTTCATCAAGTAGTTGAAGAAATTAATACTCAAAATACCCAACAGGTGAGGCTTCAGCTGGTAGATTTTTGTCATAGCTAATACTTTCTCTACTTGAGACAGATGCCATCACTCTCCAAAGGAAGTAGAAGCAATACATTCTACAAAGTGCCTTGGCTCTGTGTAACAGAAGCCTGTGTCATCACTGGACTACTTCGAAAGGCCTCAGATATCAGGGACAACCAAATTTCTGATAAACAAATACATCTGAACCCATGCTCCGCCTTATGCCAGCTGCCCAGTTTTGTATATCTATTGGCTGTGAGCAAAGGGAACATGTACCAAGTGTCTTCCAAGATGATGCCCCCCCCAAAAGCTATCCCAAGCTCCTTCTTCACTCCCTCCTGTTGGTACTTGTTGTGATGTCTAACACGAACACGTTTGCAATTTACAATTACATGTTTACAGTTAATGTCTAACACTAATAGTTTACAGCCTATAACAGCATCTCCCTACATTATATAAAAAGGAAGTAGGCTATAGAGTGTGTATCCCTTTGTTTCTTAGAATGGCATGTTATTTTCAACAATAAGGAAAACTGTTGTGAGACATATCTTGAAGCATTAGTCCAGTTGGACTCTGTGTCTCATGGCTGTAAGAAGGATACAAAAGACTCACTATCAGGTTACATGGGTCACATCCTATTAAGGTTACAGAGGAGCCTCATTAGACCATACTCAGGCCACTTCCCAGGTGGCCTCTCACTTGTGAGCCTGGGAGCAGAGAGACAGGAGAAGACATGGGGATGAGCAGGCAGAGAACCCTCATTAGGGTCTGGACTCAAGTATCTGCTGTGTTCAGCAGTTGTGAGACACTGTGCAGCAATCATATCGAGCCTCCCTGCATTGTCTATCAGTTTTTATAGCCATCACCTCCCAGAGAGGACTTGGAGCAACCAAAAGCACAAAGCACTTTGGAGTGACTGCCCTGGAGCCTAATGGTCCTGAGTGCTTTTGTTTCTTTAATTCACTATTGCATTGAAGTAGAGACTTTTAAATCGCTGTGAAAATGTTAAATCAAGGAACCATGAAGTGAGGAAATGTCATTCGGTTCTGTAAACCTCTTAATATAGGTCTTGTGATATCAAAATGAAGACCTAAGGAAAGGCTGCCCAAAGGCGACGGCCCTGGGCATTCCATCTCCCTGCTCTGTGTTATGATACTGCAGCTGACACAGTTGTCCTCAGTAGCTGTTACATGACTGTTCTTGAATGTCTTTTAAGTTATTAGAGGATTATCCCTTTTAATTGTTTATGGAAATGCTTCAAGGAGGAGGAATTCCCCTGGGATCCCCCTGGGAGGATGCCCCCCTTCCTCTTGGGTCTCCTGCTTTGTTCTTCTTGGCTTTTCCTGAGACACACAGGAATTTTCTCAGACTAGTGGAGTTTGAGCTCGCTCCCACCAGTTGTCTTCTCATTTTTAATAGTGGAATTTCAGGAGCAACTCTCCAACTGTTCTTGTCCAATAGGCTTGCTAGAGCTTAGCATGACTTATTGTGATTCCAGTCCTGGAAAAGTTGGAAACTTTAAGAACATAATGTCTGGGATCCACATTGTTCTAGACATCTGGGAGACAGGCTTATGGCAGCTGGACTGCAGGTGCCCATGGTGCACTTACACTGATAGGAAACCATCCACCCTGGCTAGCAAGGTGGCTCTTGGTTTGTTATCCTACTGACTTCCGCTACCCTGGCATAGTTAAATGGGTTGTTGGGTTATGTTGTTGCCCTCCAAGTGCTAGCCCTACACTTCTTTGTGTAATAGTTTCTCCATGTTCTCCTTTCCAATGATCAAGTTATATCATCTTGTTTCTTGATGTGCAGCATGAGGTGGATGGATATGGGCCCCACAAAAGGAAGTCAAGACAATATCTGGGCAACTTACTGGGAGAGGGATTTTATGGAGAATAGGATGAAATGACTAAAGTTCATTATGTAAATGTATGAAACTTTTAAACCATATTTTTCTTTTAAAAAAAAAATAAAGTATATTCATGTTTTGTTAGGAATTGTCCCCTGGATCAGGAGGAATTTTTTACTGATAATTTTGAGATAGGTTTTCATGTAGTCCAGGCTAGCTTCAAATTTTCCACGTAGCCAAGGATGACCTTGAACTTATAATTCTTCTGCCTCCACTTCCTTAAAGCTAGGATGGCAGCTATGAACAGTATATCTATACCAGGGTTATGCTGCTCTGGGGATCCAAACCCCACCTTTGTGTATGTAAGGTCCACCAGCTGTACTACTCCAGCCTGTTTTCTGAGACATTTTGCAGGTTACTCACTGGGTGCCAGATTGTAAAATGTTCTCCATTAAAACAGGTACTCACAAAGTACAGCCACGCAAATGAAGCTCCTTTCCTTCCCACTGTTTCTAACAAGGAAACTTGTGTTCTTCCAATTCGTGTTTGCTGCTAGAGTAACAGCCTCCCTCAGAAAGCTTTGCTGCAAGATGAACTGAGGTGCCTTCAGCCATACAAGATTTTCCTGGTGCTCCCCAGTTGTCACTTGGGTTTCCAGTTGAATCACATAGCTAATCAGAGTGGATTGACTCTACCTGACCCTACACATTGTTCATAGTCTCTCCTTTCAGTATTTGTAGCAGCTAACTTCTTGAGCTCCACTTCAGAACCAGTGCAATGTTGCAATAGTCAACAAGTTATTTTAAAATCCCTTCAAGTTTCTTTAATGCCTATATGTGCAATCAGTTGAGTCTTTGCACTATTTTTTTTTACAATTACTCTATATTTAGAAAACAATTTTACATAACTTTCTATTAAGGTCCTGTTTGTAAGTTTTACCCTTATTAATAAATGAAAATAATTCCTCACAGTCACAAATCCTATTGAAAAGCTCGTGAACTATGCCATTCATACAAAACAACTGAAGTTTTGAATACAGTTTTCAATCTAAATTTCCTAAGTGATCCAGAAGAATGTTTGATAGAAAGTATAATTTTCTGTGTGTTTCGGTTCTGTTTTGTTGCCCTAACAAACCACATGGATTTAGTGGTTAACAACACCAGTATTTTGTCTTACCATAAGAGACAACTGTAGTATGATGCAGGTCTCCGTGGTTCAGCGGCAAGTGTCTGCTGGCCAGCTACTGATGCTGCGTTGAATTCCTCTCTTGTTGAACGACCCCAACATGTCCTTCCATGTCCCACTTCTGTTTGGGAGAATCTCATTGACTGTAGTTGGATCTGCCTTCTGAATAAATCAGCTAAATCTTTCCACAGAGATGTCCCCAAATTAACCATATTTGCATCTTCCCTTCTGACATCTAGTTCATATCCACAGGTCTTTGTCTTTATTATCTTCAGGTGTTTATCCTGCTTACATCAGTATATTCATTCAAGGCTCCAGGAGATTGTGATTCAGATGTAACTTGAAGAAATAAAAAATAAATTATGAAAAAAATCTCTTTATTGTTTTTATTTTGTGAATTTCACATCATGCACCCTGTTCCCACTCATCTCCCACCTCCCCTCAGGCAGACTTTCTATCCTTGAAAACTTTGTCAGCAGAATAAAAAAAAAGTCTCATTGTAGAAGCTGTAGTGTATCACAGTGTGTCCCAAAATATTCCGTTGTCCACATTTTTGTTTGCAAATATTCATTACAATGACTCCCTGGTAAGGTATGAGACCTCTGGTTTTGTTAATTTGCTCATATCAGAACCTCACCAGAACTCCTCTCAGATACCCTGTTGTTGCTCTGTGTCATGGAGAACCTGTAGTTTTGTCTCTGTAGAACTGGCCTCTTCACTCTAGCAGTTCATCCATGGGGTAGATGTTGGGGTGGGCCAATTCAAAGCCCTGACTGTGGGCCTGCAACTCCCACATCCAGGGCCATCTCTACTGTGTTACCCAGGTAAGGTGCAGGGCCTGCTCTCCCAAATGCTACAGGAGGTAAGGGGCTGGACCAGGTCTCTCACTTTCTGACCCCATCATAGCCAACTCTCCTGCTTGCTAAGTGTGGTGAAGGCAAAAGAGAGTAGAGGGGATCTCTCCCTTGCCAATGCCACCACTAAGTGGACAAGTGTCAGGACCAGCTCTCCTGAGCTCCCACACTCAGGGCTGGTTCACCTGCCAGCCCCATATCCCGGGCCAGCTCTACTGTGCTCCCAAGACAAGGTGCAGGGTCTGCTCTCCCAAGTGCTGGAGCATGTGAGGGGCAGGGCCAGCTCTCCTGTTCTTGTGATCACATTGGGGCCAGATCTCCTGTCTGCCACTGGTGTTGAGGGCAAAAGGGAAGAGAGGAGATATATTCCTCACAAATACCACAACAAAGCAGACAAAAGGCAGGGCCAGCTCACCCACAATCCCCACATCCAAGGCCAGTTGTACTGTGCTGCACAGGCAAGGTGCAGGGCCTGCTCTCTCAAGTGCTGCAGTTGGTGAAGGACAGGAACAGCTCTCCTGCTGTTGTGACTCCAGGGCTAGGCCTCCCACTTGCTATAGGTGATGGAGGTGAGGGAGAGGGGGGTGTCTCTCCCTCTTCCATGCCCTCACAGAGAGACACAGAGAGATGAACGGCAGCTCTCCCAAGTTTGCATCCTTGGGGACAGCTCATTTGCAACTTCCAAAATGCACAAAGTCAGGTCTCCCAAGTAATGCAGCCGGGTAGAAGCAGAATCAGCTCTTCTGCTTTAATGCCTCTAGGGCCACTTCTCCCACGATGTGCAGGTTGGGAAGTGGACCAGTTCCGCACAGCCCTCAGACATCAACATGTCCCTGGATGGCAGCCAAGACCAGGGCTGTCCACCTGGCATTTGGTGGTAACAGACACCTGCTGCTGCAGGCTATGGACCCAGATATGGCCCCTAGTGGCAGCCATGGTCCTAGGTGGCATCACCAGCTACTTACATCAGGTTGTTCTTCACTACCCTCAAGTCTCCAGTTCTGCCTCTCTTCATTTTGCCCACATCATTCTGTTTCTCTTTCTTTTCCATTTCTCTACCACTTACTTGCTCCTTCTAGTAGTGCCTGAGGTCTCTGACTGTCTGGATTTGTCTCAAGAGTGGTATCAGGAATGATATACTCCACTTGTGTGTTGGACATTATGGTGCCTGGCAGGGGTCATCTCCAGTATGGTCTGACCAGCAGGCTGTGGCACCAGGCTGGTGTTCATCACAGGCTAGCTCCCTGTCCAAGTCCCATGGTACCAATCAGGTGGTTATCTTAGACTTACTCCTTGCCCAGCTCTCCTGAGTGGCCATCTGCCTGGCATCTTTGGTGCAGGACAGATTCCTGTAGTCTCTGGCTTGCTTCCTGTTCTGGGAGCCCATCTGGGCTTGCCTGGTGTTAGACTGGTGGTCATCACAGGCTGGCTCCTGGTCTAGGCCCCTGGCACAAAACTGGTGGTAGTCTCAGTCTTTTTTTTTTCCAGGAATGTTAGGCTACTATTCATTCAGATGTTTATAGGTCAGAACACTGAATGTAGACATAGCCTCTCTCTACCACCTACTGATGTACATGTGACACAGAAGCCACATCTGCTATGCCTCTTTGAGCATGGGGTCCTACTTCTTGTTAAGAGTCAGGTAAATGCAAGTAAGTAGGTTCCTATGAGCCAGAATCAACAATTTTGCTTGGACAGACCATGGTACCATCACAGAAGAGCCCACACTTGGATCAAAAGGGAATCAGCTGATGGGAAAATGACCAGTGGGTACAAAAACTTAAGAATCCATATTAAATGGCCTGAGATAAGACTTGGTAGGTGGCTTGGGCAAGGTGGGAGTAGAGGAAGAACGTGAGCAGAGTGACAAGAGAGTTAAGTTCAGGAAACAGCCTATGAGATGTGGTGCAGAGGCTGGACATTACCTAGCTGAGAGGCTTCTCAGTACATTGAATGCATGAGTGAACAAATTTTCATTTTAGGTCAGTTATTTGAGCTGTGATTTGTAGTTTAGTTTGGAGCAAAGTAAAGCAAGAAGGAAGGAAAGTAAGTGACTGCTATTATCCAGTCCTGAAGGAGGATCTGCTGCCCACTGACAAGATATATGTGCAGAGCTGAAGGATGGTTGTGGTATAATGGGAGTTAGGAGAAGAAGCAGAGAGGCTGGCCTTTGCCCCACATGCACATCCGTCTTGGAAGGTTAGATGGGGAGGATGCCTCCAGACAGAATATAAGGACCAGGAGACCATGCAGATCCATGAGAGTACAATCTGAGAAGGTCACTGATGTGGGAGTCACAGAATGTTCAGTGAAAGGAATGGCAGATCACAGAGAATGGAGAGGAAGCAAACATCCAAAGTGGATACAGGGAGATGGCTCCAGGGTCCCTGTCAGGGCAGAAAACAGGCCCAATAGCAAGAGGAGTGAGTTCATGAGTCACATAAAACCTGCCATCTAGAACACATCCCATATTACCCTAGTGCAATGTTTGGATCTAAATTTTTCCTTTCACAAAAGGAAAAGAAACAGAGCAATGGGAATATTCAATAACATATAGTTGAATGTTTGCATTAGCTTGACAATGATGACCATTTCGTAGTTGAAATCAAAACAGCAAGCTCCACATTGTAAGCATATGTAATTCCTATTTGAAAATTGTATCCAAATACAGATGAAAACAAGCAAAAAAAAAAACAGGAAATAATTTTTTAAACCTAAAAGAAGTCAACTTAAAATGTTGATAAAATGTTGAGAATAGAAAAGAACATTGGGATAGGAAAATAAACCATGTTTAAACTAAACTAACAAAGTACTAAATGGTGCTGAGTCTGGTTCTCTGAATGAGAGTAATTTGGCTTCCCAATTGGAGTAGCAGCTCAATTTTCTCAACAGCAGTGAGAGATATGTGGAAAGAGTTCTGGGTGGGACCTCTTGGAGTCATTTTCCAGCTTATGCCCTGTTTATGCATTGGTCAGTTTACCTCACTTTCACCCTTTATCTATAACCTTTAACAATTCCACATGCTCACTCAAGTATATAGATAAAGTCAATAAAAGAAACTAAGGAAGTATCTGAGTCTTATCTCTACTTGTTGGCTTTGAACTCTGTCTGAACACCATTGCTCAACCTCTTCCTGTTCCTTACAACTTCCTGTCTCATAACTTCCTGTTCCTTACCATTTCCTGTCTTCTGCAATTTGTGGCTACAATTGCCCAGGGCTTGTTCCTGCCAGATGCCCACAGGTATTGCCAAAATGTCATTCTATGGTAGGACATTCTTCCAGCTAATTCCACAGCATCAGATCTCCCTCCCACACTCCTGTATTGACTATACTCCCTCTTTGTCCCTTTGTCTTCTGCTATTTATAAATTCCAGGACAGTGACCCAATTCTTGATTATGTGGTATAGAAACATCAACAAACAAGTGCTTCAAAGTTTTAAGTCTTTGAAGAAGATTAATTTCCAGTGTCTCTGGGCTGTAATAAAACTCTTCAGAGAAACAAATTCTATCAGTGCAAAGAGAAAAAAAATAATGATGTGCTCACCCAATCCATCTTTAAGTATGAATCAATAAAACCCACTAACTTACTGTTTCTGGACTATTTTAAAATGATACCAAGCAAAGATCCTATGTTCATTAATGGATGCAAATAACTCAAGGCTTAACCACAGCATGGCGAGTTTCTTAAAGGGAGAAAGGCATGCTTTCTCCTGCGCACTACAATTTATCACTGTGTTCTCTTAAACGTTGTGGTGTTGCATCTTAAGGTCCCATTAATTGAATCAAAACAGTATATTATCTAAAATTAAGAATCAGACAGAACAGAAGCTAAAATTAATTCACTGTCGTGATCCCCTCTCAGGAAACTGCCCAGCAGGGAAACATGCACATTTCCACAGGCATATACTTAAAAACATCTCTCTTATTAGTTTTACATGCTCAAATCCTTATGTATTAAAATAAACACATATCTATCTTCCATGAAGAGAAAGCCAGAAGTCTGCACTAGCCTCTAAATGAATCCAATTAAATTTAATCAAGCCACACATCTACATTTTAGAATCGTATTGAATATTTGAGAGAGAAAAAAAAGAGGTACAGGGATAAATGTGTCCATGTATATTCCTAATATTCTAACCCTTGGCTCACCAATGAAAAGAAACCCAGACTGAGAGCTATCAACAGACACACACACAGGAAAATCCAATCATCCTGGCTCCTTCATCTTGAAGCTACACATGCAAACAGAATAACTGTGTTTTTACAGAAGTGTTGTTAAACATTGGTACCCAAATTCCATTTCATTCCACCTCCACTGGGTTTAGGGTGGGGGGCACTGAGTATGGTTGGGCTGGTTGGAGATAATATGATACAGGGCTAGAAGCCCTCCTTGGATTTCAAACAGGTCATCTCAGCAAAGCTTTATATGGGAGCCAATTACATTAATTTTCCACAGCAGCCAAATACATATTTCATTTCCATCTCCCACCAGAGATGGGGTCCAGGGATCCTGTTTCAAAAGGCTCTTATCACTAAGTAACATTCATACCCCCACAGGAACCCTTGGCAGCCGGTGGCCCATTGATGTAACTGAGCGAAGCCCAGGCTGCCTGCCGCTGCTCACAACCACACGCTTGGGGACAATGGGGCTTCCACGTCAGCCACATTGTCAATAAATTTCAATTACACTAATTGCCAGGAGTTGAATGAGTGCACTTTGCAAGAAGAGAGAAAAGAATCTAAAAGGGAGCATATGCCTCTTAGGGCTAAAGAAAAGGACGCAATAAATAGTCTGTTTTCTAGTGGGGCGTTCGAGTCTTTTCCAACATGGCTTAACCAGATTTTACAAGCTGTTCCAGGTTCAGCCATCCTGTTTTACATTTCTTTGTTACCGTCTCCAAACAACACAGACAGAAAGTCAATTGTGTGGTGTTATATTTCAGGGGAGATTTAATTTCTAAGATTTTTTTCAATTCATTGATTTGTTCTGCTTTGATAGATAGTTCACTGGGTGAATTGGGGGGGTTCCTATGAAAAGCTACTTTACTTTAAAACCAACACACAGGATGGCATCAAACTCAGGGCCATGTGTTCCTGTCATATCCTTTTCAAGGAGTGGAAGGAAATGGAGAGAAAACATGGGTCAGACATTCATGCATGCAGGTGGTTGGGCACTGCAGTATGTTTGAAGGTAGTCTGCTCTAGACTGAATTTTCATGACGGTAAGTCATCTTCAGTGCTCTCATTTTTACTCCCACAAGAAAGGATGAAGAAAAAAGAAAAATGGCATTGAGGTCATTTAGGATGCTGGGTGGTTGCTGGACACCTACTTCATATACCACTCCAGACCATTGAGAAAGAATGGATCATGACCAGTGCAAGGAACAACACTGTCTGAAGATGCCCAAACCCCTGACACATGGATAAAGGCTTGGCATATTCACTGCAGTGTTGCCTGCAAGGTGACTAGAGGGTATGACTGTCTTCTCTTACGTAGCTACTTTTAGAAAGTGTTGTCCATCGCAGCTGGCTCTCATGCATACACTAGGGCTTGGAGTCTTGTCAGTCAGAAACAGCCGCAAGAGGGTCATTTCTTCACTGTGGATTGGAGATGGGACCAGTCGTTTCCTAGTTCCCACTCTCCCGGCACCGTCACAAACCCTGTTCTTCTCTACTTTTTTACTTTTTCTTCTTAAATCATTCACCCTTAAACTTTATCCCTGGGGATGTCTCTATTTTCTTACAACACAAAACCAGAGGCTAATGGAAAAACAGTTAATAAATGATGCCTTCCTCATGCAAGAAAACACCTGACCCCATCTTCCTTGTTGCATGGAAAGCACTGGACCCCATCTTCCTCAAGTACAGAAGGCTCTGGACCCCATTTTTGTCCTGGGGTTTGGTCATGTGGAGGACTGTTCATAGGGTGCTGCTCACTGGAATACAGTAGGAGGATTGTGTTCTGAGGCTGGTGGTCACTGGGATATGGTGATAGAGCTATGTCCTGGTGAAGGAATGTCCAGTAGAGCAACCTGTGACTGCCTCATACCAATGAACTTCATGTTCTGTGAAGGAGACTATATCCACTGGACAGAAGGAGCATTTGTGATTTTGTGGGTATCTCATGCCAGTGATCATCCCGTTCTGAACATCGCAGGTGACCATTTTTTCACAGTTCTCTCTGACTGCCAGCTCCAAGGATCTTTGGTTAGCTTGGTCACAAGATTGGCTCTCCCACCACATGTATCCCTCACACCAGGTTAAACAAATGAGAACAGAACCGTGAAATAGATGAAATAAAAAGGTTTGGGGTCACTGGGCCTTCTTCATGGAGTCTTCAAAATCAGTAGACATGTGTGTGTTTAAGTCTATGTATGTGTGTGCATGTACATGTGCCAGAATATATGTGTGAATGTGTATTTGAATTGATATATGTATAAATCTTAGAGAATGTGTCTGTTGTATGTGTGCATTTGAGTGTGCATGGATGTGCATATGAATCTCAGAATCCCTAAGTTCTCCACAACATATTTAATATATATATGTGTGTGTGTGTGTGTGTGTGTGTGTGTGTGTGTGTGTACACACGCATGTGTGTGCATGTGTGTGTATGTATGTTTGTGTGTATGTATTGAGGTAAGGATGAGGTCTGTGAAAACATTGTTCCAGTGCTGTTCTCACACATCAATGGTGTCTTTCCTGAACAGTGCAAAGGGCAGGTACAAGATGTCTTTGGCCACAGAAAGTTTTTCAAGGGATGCTCAGTCCAGATGACACTGTGGCAACTCCTTCTACCGCTGATCTCTAGAATATCACACCTCCAGAAACCTCTTGTCCATAGGAGGGCTCATACCCAGCAAGGCAGGAACACATCCAGACATTAGTTTTACAAACTGTATTTACAATACAGCTTAAGCCCATATTACTCTTAAGCTAAAGTACATATAGACTATTTGAGAAAACAGAAAGAGAAGTAATTTCATTTGCATTGATTGGTAGAAATACAGGCTGTAGTGGCAACTTTCTGGTTAACCAAGTTACCATTCAAGAGGCGATCAATATGATCTGAGAGCGATTGGAGTGTATCATCTCTAAGGCAGATGCTGTAGAGTCTGGTGTCAGGGTGGGCTGCACCTCCAGGGCATTCCATGCAGCCTGAGTATCAGGGAGAGCGCTCCTGCTGGACCCTAAGCAGATGAATCTACTGTATTTAAGCAAACAATGAGAACATGTCTGGCATGAGAGGGGGTGGTTAGGGCAAAGCCGACTAAGGTCATTTACTTTTAGAAGTGATATGTTCCCACAGAGGGACATTGAAATAGTGTTACCATGGACAGAGAGGTAAGCTCCTTATTTCCACCCCTTGCTTTGTTAGAAGAGTGCTCCTGCCACAGGCACATCTGTTCTGTGCCTCACTTATCGGTAGCATATGCCGATGTCTACAGCTACTGAGAGTCATCCATTCCAATCAATACCCTTAGAGAAACCCATGGGATGGAATAAGGAAGAACCGGCCTGGGCTTTGAGGAGTGTGTAATATTAATTTCATTCTGAAGGCCCCACACTCTGCTCAGGAGACCAGTAGCCCTCTGGGGTCATCCAACCCACAAGCATTAAAGTCTGCCACTTAAAAACATTGATGTCTTGGCCTTCAGGAAGGCTGACTGTGCCCTGAGAATTGTTGTCGTCAGTTATTTTAAAGAGTATTTTGGGTGTAAATGATTTTCTCCTAACCTTGATGTTGTGTGCTTTCAAAGGAGGCCATCTCTCTATTTTCTCCAAACTGTCTTGATCCTAACTGGGGTGGTAGCAGTGAGGACAGACAGCCTTTCAAGGTGGCACAGTCTTTCTCTCAGTCAGAGTTTGGGCAAAGCACTAGTAATGTGAAGAATCACACAGCATGGCTAAAATATCCCATGGAGTGGCATGGGGCAGGTATCACACTGACAGTACAAAATGAGGATGTGAAAACCTGTGGAAAATTGATGTCCTCATAGAACAAGAATTAAGGCTAAGGTAGATTTTGAACCCAGATCACCTCTGCCTAGCGCTAGGTTGTTAAGCTCCTACATACAATTCCCTTAAGAGTACGGTGTCCACATGGTTTTCTAAGGGATCGTATCTCCAGTGAGAGCTAAAGGGATAAGAGGGTCATGTGGTTGCCCACTGGCTCAGGGGTGTGCAGGAGGGAGAAGAGCACATCAGGGACACTAGCATCCCAACAGTTTTCAGGTAGCTGCCCTGTTAGGTGGCCAAAGAGACAGGCTGCCATCCTATGCCCAACTGCCACTGCTGAGCTTGACCCAGTCCCCCGTGACAACCTGAAAGAGAGCTGATGGCCCTGCAGCTGCATCTCAGTCCTGCTGCACCCTGTCAGAGGCGCTCTGTAGGGCAAAGAGGAGAGCCAGGTCAAAAGCCCAGCACAGGTCCAGGCATCTCACGTGACCTGACTCCTACACGAAGTCAATTTTCCATGTCTTCTGTCCCTCACTCTTCCTCAAACTGGGACAGCAAGAGCTGCAGATCTGAGTTCTGCGACTGCTGTTGATGAACATGGGAAGTTCTATGAAGACAGAAGACAAAACTGTTGGGAGTCAGCTTTGTCCTGTAACCTCATATCAGTCTCCAAACCATTGTCCCACGATGGCTTGCTTTGATTCTACGTTGGGTATTAATGAGAAGATCAGAAGGATCAAGGCACACTTATTCTTTGCTGGTAACTTCTGTAAGGTTCTTAACAGTTTAATGATTTTAACAGATTTTAAGTGGTTAAAAATAACCCTTAATATTTAGAAACTGTAACCTGAGAAGCTCTTAAAACCTAAAGATCCTGTTGAATTGTATTTTGGCATTCCCTTATAACATTAGCTCTGTATTTTAGATATATATTTTTTTCTTTTCTTTTTATTTTTAAGAAATTTTCAGTAAATTCTGCAGGAGTTTTTAAGCAATGAGGTGATGGCCATAGCACATAGGCTAAGGGACCCGCTCATTTGTCATGCACCAGAATTTCTAAAAGGCATCACATGAAAATAAACGGCCAGTCTCCTGTCTCCATCCATTCATATCTGCTGGTAGCTGCTGGTTAAATCAATGCTCCTGATAAATATCAGCTACCCAAAGCAACAGGGCAAATGCTAATTTCTCAATACTAGATATTTTTATCTTGACATAATCTTTATTTCTATCCCAGTAATAAATGTGTCAACTTTATAAAGCAATTAAAACAATTTGGTAGAGTACTTAATATAAAAAGTACCAAGTATATCATCCTTAGTTCTTCTGTGTTCCCATCCAACAATCAGATGAATTATAATTGCTGAATATTAGCAGATAGGTCAGGCAGAGTGAACACATGGACCTGTTACAGAATATTAGATCACACTGTGCACTCCAAGATTGTAAGCCGTAAAGACCTGTTTCTAATTGTGGGGTGGCCCAGCCTTTATTCCTAGAGCTTTCTGTTTACTGTGAACAAGTACTTGTGGTGTGGATCTGCCCTACCACACACCTTTAAGTCAAGAATTTTCTATTTATTGTAAACAGGTTGCTATGGTGTGGCTCATCCCTAGTACACACCTTTAATTCTAAAGCTTTCTATACACAGAATAAAATAAAGTTAACTCTAGATCAAGAGGCTGAGCAAGAAACCAGCTGACAGGGATTAAGCAGAAAGGAGGGACACTGAGCTGAAGGCCATTTAAGACAGTGGGGAGAAGAAGTAGGAGTTGTTTGGCTTTGGGTTTTTGGCTTTTAGTTTTGAGAGATTTTGACTTTTGTTTTTTTTTTTGTTGTTGTTGTTGTTTTGTTTTCCTTCTGAGACTTGGGTGGAGTAGGAACATCATCTGGGTGCATTCTCTGCCTCTCTAAGCTAGCCGACTTTCACCTCAGCATCTGGCTCCTGAGTCTTCATTGGTAAAATCAAACAACTGGGATATTTTAGTTTTTTAAAACAACAGGGACCCATACACAGACCACCTCTGAGACTCGGGTCCAGTCCCTTATTGCTGAAGGCATTGATTTCTTTATGTCCCACGTCACAGACACTGATGTGTGCCTTGCAGGACTCAGCAGAGCAGCACAAACACCTCGTGCCTGCAGTCATGGAGTTGGCCGGATGAGGAATAAGAGGGAATGTAATGACCACACTGACACCAGAAACTGTGGGTGTGACGCACGGAGAAGGCCAGTGCTCTGAGATCTACAGCGGCAGAGGACATCATCACAAAGATTTTGAAAAGGGAGTTCTTGAGGAGATCTTGCAGATGCCCTGCAAGTGGACATTGACTCCATTCCACAGAGGTAACTGAGACCTGCTTCAGATGGAAATATACTCCAGAGAGAAGGAGCAGGCTGCACTGGACCCTGGGGAACATAAAGGTCATGGCATGAAGAGAGTGCATTGATGAGAACAAAGAGTGAGACGAATACAGAGAAGGATATGCTACAGAAAGCCAGATCATAGAGAAGATGGAGACGCTAGAGAGTCAGACCATACAGAAGATGGAGATGCTAGAGAGAGACCATAGAGAAGATGGAGGTGCTAGAGAGTCAGACCATAGAGAAGATGGAGATACTAGAGAGTCAGAGCATGGGGAGAAGATGTGGCTGCTGCAGGGGACCATATCATCAAGAGGATGAAGATGCTGTACTAAGAACCAGACCATGGACCAGATGGAGATGCTAGTGAGAGCCAGAGAATGATGGCAGCTGAAGGCAATGTGGCCATTCTGGAAATAGCACTTGAAAGCTTTAGGAAAAGTACATTTATTTCCTCATTATATTAAATTGAATGTTCTGTCTGGCCTATGGAGGTTGCATGGAATGGTACAGAAGAGAAGACAATGACCTTTTGGTAGCCCACTGAGACCAAATAGTGGTGAGGATGGTGACAAAGAAATGGGAATGACCTAGAGATGCTGGGAAGATAGACCACAGGATTTGTTGTTGGAAAAGATTGGTCACTTAGGTAAGGACTCACATTGGCCAGGGATGAGTGGGTGTCTAGAAAGAGATCTGTGGCCTTCGCCATCTCTTCCTTTCTTCCTCCCTCTTTCTATCCTAACTGAAATAAAGACCAGTTTAAGCAGAAAATGAAGAAACTGACAGGAAGCCAGCGCCTCCTCCCTTGGCATATGAACCTCAAGCTATCAAAGTAAGTTTTCTATGACACAAAACCCTCCTTGAGACTGAGAGTACATATAACCTCAGGGGCATTCCCAGCAGTCAGGTGGCACCCAGAACCACTCCCCCACACCTGATGATTCATTCAAAACAAAACCATGTTCTAACACTTTTGTGCTCATGACAACCCAAACTGGAGAAAAATAGACATTTTTCAAGCTTTTTAGCTCTTTATACTTTCAAGAAAACAATGAAAAATTTGATCATGAACAAATAGACTTTTTCTAAAGCCAAATCCAAGACTTTCCCCAGTGGCAGCTCTGCTGAAACACATCAAGTCATTAAAGAATAGTTTTGTTTCTATGTAGCCAAATAATTATAAAACGTGACTATGTCCTCACAAAGCCACAACTTGAAGATGTGGTGTCCCTATTGTATGCCTTGCCACTGTCACTCAAGTTGGACAAACATGTTTGTTGAGTAAGACACTCATTGGAGAAGCAATCATCTCTATGTTGCTGTTTCCAGACTAATACTAGAATCACAAAAAATAAAAACATTCATGTCCCAAGAAGAATTAGGAGGGCAGAGGTGTGGCCACAAAACTAATAATTCCCACCTCCTTCCACATCACCAGTCCCTAATAAGAACCTTTGAAATAAATCACTATAAATCACAACATATCTTTTTAGAACAGATTGGAGACTCATATATCCCAGGCCATGGTCACATGGTTCATATATCATGGTAACAGTTGACAAAACTAACTGTCCACGAGCTTCTGCATGACGCCCTGCATTTGGGGAGCATTACCGATGGCCAGAGTCTCTCTCCTGTGCTGTGTTTTCCCTACTTTAGAGGCTGGGCTATCTTCCTTGGGTAACTGTCACCCACAGAACACCATGAGCACCTGTGATCCATCTATAACCACACACATTTCCCAGGTAGTTACCCCTAATCTCCTGGCAACATCTAACGAATAAGGATTTACCTGCAGCTGCTGGCTGGTGACTATGCACTAGCTGATGTGCCCCATGTGACCCCTTCGATGCACTGTGCCCACCAAGCCTGACTTCAGGAGGTCAAAGGCAACTTTGAGGATGAGGGAGCCTTTGCATTTCCCAGTGGCCAGATACTGACCATAAATGGCAAGAGGTAGATGTGGAAGGAGTGAAAGGCAAAAGGCATGCTACCTCACTCTGACCATGACTCTGTCACAAGCATGATGCCACCAGTCTGATCAGTGTTGCCTTCCTGACATGTGTAATAGAAAGCAAGGGAGGGTGGAATGATGCCAACAAATGCCTCTCAGAGTGTGATAGCATAGGAAAGAAAATGTAACTGTCATAATTTATTCCTTGCTTTGATTATCATAAGGTCCTGTAATAAAATGCAGTGACAAGCCTTCACTTTTTCAGTGCTTAAATGCTCATGGAAAGAACACGGACTATCACTTTTGAGTCTAACAATCGTCCTAGGATATTTGTATTCTCCTTTGGGAATGGTGCTTAAGATTTGGGAACAGGATCAGGCTGTGAAGTCCAGAGAGGGCGAAATATCAGCTTGGCACTTAATCATCCCACATAGAACACACACTAAGAGAACACTTACTTTCTGCCACCAAAACTGGCCTCTGGCATGTTGGAAGACAGACCATCAGCTTAGATGTTCTCTGTGGTTGTTTGAATGAGGATGGCCTACACAGGCTCACATATTCGAATGTTTGGTCTCCAGTTGGTAAATAAGTTGTTTGGGAAGGAATAGGGGGATTGTTGGAGGAAATACGTCACTGAGGGTGGGCTTTAGGTTTCAAAATCTCACACCAGGCCCAGCTTCTCTCCACCTCTGGCTTGTTGATCAGATGTCAGCTCTCAGATGCTGCTCCAGTGCTGCTTCTTCCTGCCTACCACCATGCTCCCTGCTGCGATGGTCATGAAATCACCCTCTGAGACTGTAAGCAAGACCCCGATTAAATGCTTCCTGCTATGGGTTGCATCGGTCATGTTGTCTCTTCACAGCAACAGCATAGTGACTGATAAATTATCTTAGGGCCTTGGTGGATCAACTTCTGCTTTTCTGGGCTCAGGGCAGCCTTCCACACTGCCCACAACGGGAGCTGTCCAGCACTCCCATGGAAGATTGGCGATAGTGTGAGATGGTCTTCCTCAGTCTGGTCTCAGTCAGCCAAGAGACAACAGGAACTGAGGGGAAAGTACAGCAAAAAGTGGCAACGTTCTTTCTGCCTCTTGCTCTTCCCTCATATTAAGCAGTGTTCATTAGTGATCAAGCCAGAGGTCTGACACAAGTATTACTCATAGAACTGTGTTCTGAGCCTGACATAATTCAGGATGTAACACAAGTCAACAAGATAGCGAAAGAACACGTAGCATCACCAAGGCAGGCCGTCTTCCTGTACTGCAGCCATGTTGCTGAAACTGGGAATGCATGCTAAGATGGCTGAGACCATCTGTAATGCTAACTTGGCTGTATGATAGATTTAAAAGGAATCGGAATGTGTCAGGCATTTTTAAAAGTTCTATGATTATTTCAACTTGTATGGTTTTATGTTAACAGCAATTAGCTTCCTAGATTGAAAGTTTCCTTCATATAGTAAATCTAAAATTAATCTAGACTATGAAAGTAGAATAGTGGGATATGAGGGAGACATAAGGGAATGGCTGCAATTATAGTGAAAGTTTAAAAAGTACTAACATGACTGTTGATTGAGGTTCAGTAGAAAAATGGACTACTTACTACCCCTCTCCTTCTTAATTGGATTCTTTCATAATTTCTATGTCTATATAGTGGAGACAGAAGGGGACAGAAAAGGAATGTGGGTAGAAGGTCGTAACTATGAAGGTGGCAATCAGCCTGTCATCCTAGACATGCAGGGGTGGGGTCTAGATGATGCCCATTTCACTCACTCTAGAAATACTGCAGAAGAAACCCAGGAGTTCAGACTCACAGAAATGACAATCTCCATGTTGATCAAGTATCTGCCAACTCACTGCACTTAGTCGGTAGAGGCCTGGGGATAAGATGAGGCACCCTGCAGCAGGAAGCTCACGGTCCACATAGGGGAATCAATGAAGAATAAAATATTATATTATTGTGTTTCCTTAGTGGAG